>JAYJMB010005839.1:0-11589 GCA_036873735.1 Pouteria campechiana
GGGATTGCTGCCTTTGTCAACTGTGGGTGACTTTTTGTTCCCTGCTTGCGCTGCAGGTGTCATCAATCGGTCGGACAACTGCTCGGCTACAGCTAGATGGCTCTTTTCGATTTTCCATGGCCCAACAGCTACCAATTTGGCTCATCCAGCGGTAGTGTTGTCTCCCCTTGAGTAGTATAATTTAGGTATAGTTGGTACAATTTAATATGAATAGAGAAACTTAAAGTGGATTTTTTATCCCCTAAAGAGTCTTATCAAGAGGCTAATTTTCCTTGAAGCTCCCCTAGTAAGGAGGTTTCGGTTTCCTAACACCTCTAAAATATTCTATGCATGTAAATGAATCCTTTTATAAATTATTATAATATTCTAACATATGAATGAATGGATTTAAGTAACTTTCATATTTTATATATTATTTTATATTTTTGTAAATGATATGGCTTACACAAGACTTTGATCAAAATTATTGTTGATATCATAATTAAACAAATGAACTCTTAGTGAGCTCGGACAAAGTCAAGACGATTACGCACATCACATAGGTATATAAGATTGATATGGAGAACTCTTTAAAGTAAAGAAAATAATCATGAGGAGAGTAAAATAAACCTAGTATGTTCACACTCTATCATATAAAGAAGTTTATGACTAGAAGGCTTTGTGCCCCCTCCTTGCATCTAGAGCTCATAAAATTTTTTATTGAAAGCAATCTTATATACCATTCCCAATAGGCTTGTACAAAAATAGAATCAATTCAACATAGCTTATATGCACTAACTTGGTGGGGCATTACAGAATATATGACACCAAACGCAACCATTTCCACCTTAGCTTAAATTATATAAGGCATTAAACCATCTTGAAGAAGAAATTGATATATTGATATTATCATCAATTTTGTATATCAATATTTAGCTCTCCATCAACTAAGCAATTTTTCATACTTAAGCCATCCATCTGAGATGAAGAGATTTCTACAAGAGGTAGGCTTAAAATAAGAAAAGTATGTCTTGCTTACTTTATGATAGTTAAGAGTCCTATAAAATTAAGAATGAATGCAACCTACCAATTCAAGATCAAGAATATTGATGCTAGAAACAATCGAATGCAAATGGAGCATAGAATCAGAAAATATTAATAGAAAAGATACATATTGTCAAAAACTAGGAGTATAAATTGGATCAAGCTATACTTTGTCATGGTCATCCCAAACTTAATCCTATCTATAGAAACTTTAACTCAACCCTATTTGTAGATCGGGTCGGATTGAGGTCAACCCAACCTTGCCCAAGCTTCTAAGATTCGGGTTATTTTTGGTCAATAATTTGAGTTTATATCTTTTATCTATAGATTTTGATATATTTCAAATAATAATTAATAATACTAAATTTATTGACAAAAAATAAGTTGTTACATATTAATCTTAAAAATAAATATATAAGGATTAATGTATTAAAGAAAAGCTTAAAGTCACTTGGCTTTAAAAGGAAAAATAAAATAAAAATAGGGTTGGTTTTAAAATTGCATTCTTATTTAAAATAATTAAGAAAACATATGTAATTTTATTTAAAAAATAGATAGTATATCAAAAATTAAATATATATTTTTTATTAAGTTATTAAAATTGGTCAGGTCAGCTTAGTAGGGTTCCGATCACTTAACTCAGTCCTGACCCTATTTTCAAATCAAGTTGCTTTTTTTTAACCCAACCCCACCCTACAGGTTAAAATTGGTGTCTCAACCCTACCTAAAAATCAAGTTGAGATAGTTCCGATTCAGATTGACCCGTCCCAATTTTCACCCATGGCAAAAACCTTGCAAATGTGATGATCAAAGTAGTTGTAAAAGAGAAGCAATCACTTTGCAAGAACTTGACTGGTATGAATGTTAGATGAGCATGAATTTATTTATATTCTCATTTATCCATAGGGATGCTATTGTTAGGACGATCTAGCCCACATGATAACCACATATTTTTTGTTAAAGTATAGATTGTCAAAATTTCTTGTTTCCTTCTTTTCTTTTCTTTTTTTTTTTTTAGAGTTACACAATAGCAAAAAAGAAGAGGAGAGGTTCTTTTCATGTTTTTTATATATGACCAAGGGAAGGGAAAAGAAAAGAAGAAGAAGGAAAGGAGGAGTGAAACTTAGGCTTATTTCTCCTTCCATTATTCTCCTCATAGCTTTCCATTGTCTTATAAGTTTTTTCATATAAATCTAGTGATCATCTTGAAAGATTTTTCATGTAAATTTTAGTAATCATGTTTAAAGTTTCTTGGTTTAGTTTTATAAAAAAGATGATTTGCTAACATTTAGTTATAATTTTTCTGCCATAAAACCTAAGACAATCACATAAATACTCACAATATCCAAAGAAGTACAAATAACATAAAATTCATATCCCTAAAAAATAAAGATTGTCATGCATATATCATAAACAATAAATCCAAAGCATATACAAACATATTACACTTTTCATATAAAAATATAAACCAAAAGAATAAGCACTAATCATGTTAGGGAAACATAACACAAGATAAACACAATAGTTGATAGGTTAGCCACATGAGTATCCCTAAGAGAGACTTTGAGAGGCCTATGGGTTGTACTGCCATTCGTAATTCTCTTCTAAATAGGAGCCTCGGAATTCTCTTCTAAATAGGAGCCCCTATTTAACTATGACTATCCTTGTGTACACCAGATCTCTTATGCAATGACCCAAGTTAAGTTATAAAAGAACTAGGTATGGACACTTCTTGATCATAAATTCTTTCCATTATCTATACCTTTCTAAGTATCCTATCACTAACTTAAGCTTCGGAATATTCACACCGGGACCATTCTAAGTGCCATATGACATTTTCTTTGTTTAGTAGGATCTTTATCCAAGGTTATCAAGAGAGCGGTTTAAGCACAACTCAAATAAGTCCATTAAAGTATTTAATGTCTTCAAGTCAATATGAAAAATAGACCTTAAACTCCATGATAATAGGTCAACCCTTCTATTTCACTCAAAGCAATTTTCATCCTAGGAGACCAATGCATTCTAAGGCATACATTCATGAATTAAGGACAAATGGAATTAATTCATTAAAGCTAAATACTTTTTAAAAATAAAGATAATTAATTCAACAAAAAACTCTATTCTCAATTTGGTTTGTTACATTGAAAAAAGTTGCTTCCAAGGCTTTTACAAGCTATATACGTCATAGCCAATGAATTTAACAAGATTTGGGTGACCAAGCTATCTAAGATGGTTGACCTTTTGTCTATAGATCAAGAAAAGAAATTAAAAGAAAGTAAAGAAGAAAAAAGAGAAAAAAGGTCAATGCCAATGATGAAAAGAAATAGATGCTATTGAAAAAAATGTGACATATATTGTCATTGACTAGTAAAAATAGATAAATTTTATGGTAGTCATCTACATTTTTTTAATTGAAATTTTTTATGGTAGTCATCGAAATTCATTCAGTTGAAATATCATTTCCAAAACTATGCAATTTAAATAATAGAAAGTGTCATACCTATGATTTCGACCATTTCAATCCTCTGTTTATAGCATAATTCATTTACATTGTTTTGAATTTTTTTTGATAATGCATTAGCAAGAACCATTCCAAAGCCAATGCTTTCATAGGGAAAGCAAGAGAATAAAACAAGAAAAGGAAAGAAAAGAAATAAGAAACAAAGAAAGAATAAGAGCACGATGCCCTGAGCTTTTAAATTCAAATAGTTAATTTTAAAAAATAATTTAAACAGGTCTAGAAATTAAAACAAAAAAAATTCAACATTTTTAGGAAAATTGGGCTCCTTAAAAATGATAGGGGTGGTAGAACTAGTGAGAATAAAAAGTTTTTTTTTTTGAAAAAAAGGGTTGGCTGAAGTCGTTAAGCTGTAGCTTGTGATCTAGTGATGGCGCTGGGTCGGCGTTCTGGACTAGGCCGCCCTGAAGGCTGGGCTTGATGCAGGTATTACTACCAAACAATAAAAGGGTATTAGGCCGATGCTATTCGGCGCAAGTCACCCATGAAATTCATGCGCACAAATACACGCTTCGGCCAAAGGTATTGGCGCCCCACACAGACGTGGGTTAACAGTGGAAACTTGATTTCCAAGGGCTTGGATGTGTTCTTACATATGAATGGTTTCCATCATTTTGAAAGGATTCATAAATAAGTATAAAATTTGATTAAAGTAATGAATAGTCATTGAATGTCACCTAAGCAGCTTGAATTTCGCTAGAAAATTGTTAAATTGTAGTTGCAAACTTTTATTTGTTTATTAATCTTGTTTGGGCAGTTCCCAAACGGAATACTGATGCAGCTTTTGAGATCTTCCCTCCATGATTCCTGCAAGACTAGAACACTAATTAGAGGACGCCGGGGGTGTTCCCGGCGTGAACACTCCGACGCTCAAGTTAGTATACGGGACTTTTGGAGGGAGAAAGGAATAAGAATGAGTGATCTATCCTCAGGATGCATACCTGGTCTATATTTGTAGATGAGAGGGGTGCATAGTCGGGAGTCTTGCAAGTCTGTATGCAGGACGAACTAAGAAGTTTACTTAGGAGAGGGATCCCTTGGGATGCATATCCTGACTCCGGATTTTGTGGAATTCGGAGAGATCCCTAAAAAGGGTAGTAGTCTGACGTGGCGAGTTGCCAGCTCAATAGCTAATATGTGTTAGAGTTCCCTAACACTAGTCCCCCCCTTTTGAGAGGGCGCGAAGTGCCTTCTTTCTTGAGTTTCATGCGCGAGTTTTTTGCAAAAATACGCATCTTCCCGCTTATCTGTCTAATGGTTGGATTAAAAGGATCTTGGCGGGTCAGTTTCTAATACACGGATCTACTTCTCAAAATCGATCTCGCAGCTCGAGATTCTTGATAAGGATTTTTTTTGAATCTGTTCTGGAACTAGGGTATTGGATTCGAAAGCGTTTGGATCCGTACTTTTTATTTTTAATCCTTTGGCGGGCATTTTTAAATTTCAAAGGTAACTATCCTTATGCCGGTTGCTCTTCCTTGCCCACATGGCGGAGCCATAAATGTGATTTGATTTAACGACGGCTGGTTTTTGATTTTTGCAAGAAACCAGCCTGTTCATCTTTTGGTTTGCCTGTCCGTTTTCTGGTTTCCCACGAAACCCTAGGTGGTTTTGTGTTGGGCTTTTATTTAAGACGCTGTTTGCGAAGACAAGACTGGTCATTTTCTACTATCGGGGTAATCATTTTTCCCCTTCTCCTTTGTCTTCTTTGTCTTACATTCCTTTCCGTTTCTTTAATGGCTACCGAAAAGTCTTTTCCCCAAGTTTCTGAGGCTGTTATGGCGGTGTTTAGGCTTTATCCTCTTCCCTCCACTATAAGCTGGGAATTTCCAGACTCTTCTGCCCTTCTGTGGCATCCGCAGGAGGGTTATGTGTCCGTCTCCTGGGGTTAGCTCAAGGCAGGTTTTCGCTTAGATCATTGCCATTTTGTTTCTTCCCTGCTTCGTAGCTACAACATTTCTCCTGGTCAATTGGTCCCGAACAGTTGGCGTTACGTTATGTCTTTTTGTCGCTGGGTTCATCAGCTTGAAGAGATATCTGTTTTTTCTTTTGAAATGTTTTCTTCTATCTTTAATTTGAGTAAAGCTCCCCATTCCTCTTATTATTACTATCTTCTTCCTCGTACTCCTTGGCGCAAGCTCTTTGCTTGCGTCACTAATCCTGATGACGAGTGGAAAAGTCATTGGGCCTGGGTTAAGTATAGTGGAGATCGTTCTTTTCCTTCCTTTTGGATGACCAGCCCGGTCTGTCCCTCTGGTATCTTATCTTCTTTGGAGCGATTTAGCTTGTATCTTATTAGGTATCGGTTGATAACTATCGGTACCCTTTTTGTAGATGTCGTAGTTTCAGCAGAGCATTATCGCCAAGCAGATTATCCGTGCGACTTTCCGGGTCAGGAGGTTGTCGCTCCTGAACCTATTCCTTCCTTGACTTCTCTGCCCTCTTTGTTCCCTAACCTTAGGTCTAAAATTGAGCAAGAGTATGACCTCCTTCCCTGATCTAGCAGTGGTCGATCCTGTGGGGCACCGGTTCCCATAGTTTCTGCGGCTCCTGGCCCCGCTGAAGCGGAACTGTCCCGGAGGAAGAGGGTTAAGGCCTTAACTCGGAGGTGAAGAGGGGATATGTCTCTTTCATCCGCTTCTTCTGTTTCTCACCGTAATTCTCTCCAAAATCCTGAGGAGGCACAAGCGGATCTGTCCGATCCTTCGAAGACATTGGGAAGGCAGTCGTAGGAGGAGATTGTGGGACCTTCGGATCGGCTAAGACCACCTAATGTTGGTAGTTCTCTTAGTGCGGGTCCTTTTCCCATATCCTCTGAGAGTAGTCCCTCTTGTCCATCCTCTGAAGAACCTTTCCCTCCAGGCAAGACCATCCCTCTTGTCTCAGAATCCTTATCTGTTCCATCTATGGCCATAGTGCCCTTTGTGTCTAGTACTATATCGGCAAGTGCTTTGATTCTTTTCCTTCTTCCAGTAATTCCAAATCCGTGTCTCTGGCTCCCTTATCAGTTTCAACGGCTCCCCTTGATCCCGTGCGGCTGACTTCTATTGCGACGGATCTGACTATTCCAAGCACATCTGTTGCGGTAGATGCAGCTCCTGTCTTTTTGGAGCCGTTTTCCTCAACTGAGGCGGCTACATCTATGCCTGCTTCCTCTGCGTCGACATTGATGTCTTCGGGTGCGGTTGCAGGATCAAGGCCTTCTTCCTCTTTCGCTGGTAAGTTTTTTTTTATAGACCTTTATTCGACTTCTTTTTTGTTTGTGTAGGCTTGTTTTTGTCTGATCATTTGGCCCGTGCAATGAAGTGCCCTTATGCTTGTTTGACCTTGGCTTCGTTCGCTCAGCGTCTCCGTGGCGAGGCTTCTAGCACTGGTGGCCTTGTTTTCGAACTAGGTTATGCTTCTTCTCAAGAGATGGCGGCTCCGGCAAGTCGGGCATCTTCTCGGCCTTCAACGCCTGTTAGTGTGACTCCTAGGGTGGTGGGGTCGATTACTTCTCTGCTAGAGAATCCTCGGCTGCCTGCCACCTTCGTCACCAAGTTAGCCTGCTCTGCGGACCGGTCTCGGTATCTGGACATGTCATGGGAGGATCTTCTTGAGGAGTCCTCCTTGGGAGTGATTCGCCACTCTCTAGAGCAGCAAAGCTTCATCGATCGGATGCGGCTTGCCATGCAGCAGCTCGGCCTTACCCGTGACGAATTGGGAATCCAGACCGAGAACTTGGAGGAGGCGAAAGAGGAAGTCGATTACTAGCGCAGGGAGCATCGGTTTATAAAGAATGATTAAGATTGGATGATCGCGAAAGCTATAGCTTTGAAGGAGGATCTAGAAGAGGAAAAAAATTACTTTCGAGACTTGGAGGAGACTGCCTCTGCTCTTTGGGCCAATGAGGATCTTCTAAGGGCGGAATGTGTGGCTGTGGAGTCAAGGTTATGGCAGGCGGAGGCTGCTGTGTCTCAACTGGGAATTGATTGTGACCATGCATTTTCCGTATCTAAGTCTAAGGAGAAGCATCTAGCTCGCACTCAAGCCAAGTTTGCCGAATGAGAGAAGAAGCTTCGCGAACGGGTAGCCGCTTTAGAAGGTAGAGAGGCAGCTTTGCATAAGAAGATTGCATCGTTGAAGGAAGGGCATGTTACCGCTCTTTCTCAAGTTCGTCAACAGCGGCTGTAATAGTTAGTTGAGGAAGCTGAGTGTTAGGAATTGCTCCTTCAACATGTAGTGGATTGTTGTAAGCAATCGTTTGAGTCTTGTAAAAAGAAGGTAGCTAGGAAATTCCCTGGCCTTGACTTAGATGATATTTCTCCAGATGGGGAGGATGTGTAATCTTTTTTGGCTATTTTGCCAAGTGAAATACAATTTTGACTGTTCTCTTAACGATTTTGTGTATGAAATCTTTCTCAAGTGTGATTATTTCTAAGGTTAAGAGGTTCCATCCTGCAGAAGCTTTTCCTCATCGGTTTCGTTTCTGCAGAACCTCTTTCCCTTTCGGTTCCATTTCGCCAGAGTCTATGGTCTACAAGCCCTATCTGTAGTTTGGCGGTACCATTTCTACGGACCTTTTCTCGCTTCAGTCTCGTTTCTGTGGAGCCGATGGCCCGGTGACCCGTTCTAGGGTTTGGCGGTTCCGTTTCTGTGGAACTTCTTTCGCTACGGTTCCGTTTATGCGGCCCTATAACCTTTTCTGCGGTTTGGCGGTTCCATTTCTGCGGAACTCCTTTTGCTACGGTCCCGTTTCTGTGGGGCCGATGGACCTGTAACCTTTTCTGCGGTTTGGCAGTTCCGTTTTTGCGGAATTCCTTTTGCTATGGTCCCGTTTCTGTGGGGCTGATGGAATTATAACCCATTCTGGGGTTTTGGCGGTTCCATTTCTGCGAAACTTTTTTCCCTTTGGTTCCGTGTCTGCGGAGCCCATGGCCCTTAACCGGTTCTGGGGTTTGGTTGTTCTGTTTCTGCGAAACGTATGGCCTTATAACTCTTTCTGGGATTTGTCGGTTCCGTTTCTGCGGAGCCGATGGCCCTGTAACCTTTTCTGGGGTTTGGCGGTTCTGTTTCTGTGAAACTTTTTTCCCTTCGGTTCCGTGTCTGCGGAGCCCATGGCCCTTAACTCGTTCTGGGGTTTGGCGGTTCCGTTTTTGCGGAACCTATGGCCCTATAACTTTTTTTGGGGTTTGTTAGTTCCGTTTCTGCAGAGCCGATGGCCCTATAACTCTTTCAGGGGTTTGGCGGTTCCATTTCTGCGGAGCCGATGGCCGACAAACTTTATGTGAAAAAACTAACTTGTATGATTTATTATTTTGCATAAAAGGAGGAGTCCTCTTCGTACAGAAAGGAAAAAATATCCTAAAATAAGTATTATTGGTAATTCTCTACTGATAGTACCTCCTCAGATGTTCGACATTCAAGGTTTGTGGGATGTCTTTTCCATTGAGCCTTTGCAGTCGATAGGCTCCATTTTCTATTGCTTCCTTGATTCTATATAGTCCTTCTCAGGAAGGTGCAAGTTTTCCCTTCGTATGAATGGGGTTGCTTACTGAGGCTTCTCGAAGGACTAGATCTCCTTCCTTGAAACTTCTTTGCTTGACCTTCTGGTCATGGTATTGTTTGACTTGTGTCTGTTGCCTTACGATCCTGGCTTGAGCATTGATCTTTGTTTCTTCCGATAGGTCCAGATTAGCTTCCAACGCCTCTTTGTTGGTTTGTAGGTTGAAGTTGTCTGTTCTGGCGAAGGGTATTTGGAGTTCTACGGGTATCACAGCTTCAGATCCGTATGTCAGCATGAACGGAGTTTTGCCTATGGATCTTTTAGATGTCATCCTCAAGGCCCACATTATTCTTGGTAGTTCTTGGTACCAACCGATTCCAGAGCCTTCTATTTTTTTTCTTAGGCCTGTAACGATATTCTTATTTGTGACTTCTGCTAGCCCATTTGTCTAAGGGTGTGCTATTGAGAAAAAATTTTGCTGGATTTTGTTTGTTCTGCAAAAGGATTTGAATGGTTCGCTTCTGAATTGGGTTCCATTATCGGTGATAAGTATTCCGGGGACCCCGAATCTGTACATGATGTTTCCCATTAGGAAGTTTGTTGCTTGTTTTGTGGAGATGGACCTGGTGGCTTTGGCCTCTGCCCACTTCGTAAAGTAATCAACAGCGACGAATATATACTTCTTTCTTCCTACCGCCGGTGGGAATGGGCCCAGGATGTCCATCCCCCACTGATAGAAAGGCCAAGGGGTACTAATGGTGCATAGTTTTGTTGCTGGAAGAGGGAAATGCTTGCGTGCTTTTGGCAATTTTTGCATTTTCTCACATATTCTTTTGAATCTTCTGCCATGGTTGGACAGTAGTACCCCTGTCTTACTGTCTTGAAGGCCAGGGTCTTTGCGCCTATATGGTTTGAGCATTTTCCCTCATGTATCATCTTTAGGATTTCTTAGCCTTGTTTATTGGAGACACACCAAAGGTATGGGTATGAGTGCCCTTTTTTCGTACAAATTGTTATTCAGATACACAAATTTGGCAGCAAAGTGCATTAGCTTTTTGGCCTCGAGTGGATCCGTTGGCTTTTCTCATTTTCTTAGGTAAGCATGGATGGGGTCCATCCAGGATGCCTCTTTCTTCGACCTCCGATATGCTTGGTTCTATGAGATGTTCGATCAATATGGTTCTCTGGGGGAAGAAATAAGTTGCTATGATTAGTTTTGACAACACATCGGCATGCTCGTTTTCTCCCTTGGCACTTGGAGGACTTTTGTGCTGCGGATCCGTTCCATTGCAATTTTGGCTGCAGAGAGGTATTGTTTCATCAACGGTTCCTTAGCTTCATATTCTCTGGAAAGTTGCTTCACAACAAGCTGAGAGTCACTGTGGATAGTCAAATTCTGAATTTTGAGCCTGTGCATCAACTTGAGTCCTGCTACCAAAGCTTCATATTCGGCACCATTGTTGGTGATGGGAAAGTCGAATCGTATTGCATATTCGATTCGGTTTCCCTCTGGGCATTGTAGTATGAGTCTTGCTCCTGCGCCTTCTTTGGAAACGGAGCCATCTACATATAGTTTTCATTCTGGCTCTGTCGCTGGGTCCTTTTGCTTTGGGATTAACATTCTTTGGTGAGGAGGTGTGGTTTCTAGGGAAGTATTCTCTGATGAGTTCAGCGTCTCTTCAGGTTCTTCTGTTTTGACGCATTCTATGATGAAGTCTGTCAAAATTTGCCCCTTGATTGCGGTCCTGGGTGTGAATTCGATGTCGAATTTGCTGAGCTCTATGGACCATTTGACGAGGCGACCGAAGAGTTCCATCTTTTGGAATACTTGTTTTAGTGGTTACTCTGTGTAGACTCGGATCCGGTGCCCTTGAAAGTAGGGTTGAAGCCTCCTCGCCGTAATTATGAACGCGTATGTGATTTTTTCCACGATAGGATATCTAATTTCGGCTCCGCGCAGGTTCTTACTAACATAGTATATAGGCTTTTGTTGTTGACCTTCTTCTCTACATAAAATGGCTCCGATAGTCTCAGATCCGGCTGCAAGATAGAAGGAGAGGGTTTCTCCCCTTTCGGGGGCACTTAGTAAAGGGAGGGAGGCGAGGTATACTTTAAGTTCTTCAAAGGCCTCCCGTGTTTCTACATTTATTTCATTTTTGCCTGGATCTGTAGTTGCCTCTTTGTGGAGAAAGAATGGGAGGCTTCTTTCGGCGGTCTTTGAAAGGAACCTGTTGAGCGCTGTTAACCTCCTGGTCAATTGTTGAAGATCTTTAATATTTTTAGGCGTTGCCATATCTCGGATGGCTTGAATCTTTTCTGGGTTTGCCTCGATGCCTCTCTGGGATATTAAGAAGCCCAGCAGCTTTCCTGATGCTACTCCAAATGTGCATTTTTGGGGGTTCAACTTCATTTGGTGGTCTCGGAGGGTTTTGAAGGTTTCTTTCAAGTCTTGAACGTGGTGGGTTTTGATTTTGCTTTTGACCACTATGTCATCGACATATGCTTCCATATTTCTTCCCAGTTGATGTTTGAATATACTGTTTATCATCCTCTGATAGGTTGC
>JAYJMB010005841.1:0-54577 GCA_036873735.1 Pouteria campechiana
TTGCATCATTCGATTCGCCGGCGTCATCAACTGGTTGGTTGTTTTGGATTTTCCATGGCCAACAAGTAGTAGACGAACTTTGACATAGATGAAGTCAAACTTTAAATGATAACTCAAGTGGTGTGTGAGTGCTAAGTGTTTTCGTCCCTTAATAATTTATCTTTGGCTTGTCTAAGATTTCTCATATTAGTTCATAAGCCAAGATAACCTTACAATCAGTGGGACAGAGGGCATATAGTGAGTTTTCAACATTTTTGGCTCTGCTCTAGTTTCATCCTTGCTTATGCTAATATAGCAAATTTTCATAGATGAAAATCATTTGGCCATAAGAAATATTTCTAGTCTCCTTTTCCATTAAATCTAGTTTAATATCTCAAAAGTTTGGAAGATGGGAGATAGAATACCCTTTAAAGAATATAGAAGATGACATTGTTGGGTAAGCCAAATGGAACACTAGAATTATTTATCTAGCCCGCTCTGATACCACTTGTAGGAATCCCATGGCTTAACCCAAGAAGGGAGGGGAAAACTAGGTAAATAAAATTCATTGCTTAAACCTTGTTAGATCATTTCCCTCTTTTTGTAATTGTGTGGGGGTGTGGTATATGATGAATAATAGAGATAATAAAATGTGAGAAGAGTAAAGCAAATAAACACACACACACACACAAAAGATGAATTTTATAGTGGTTAAGAACCATGTTCTTATATCCACTATTCCAAGGTCACCAACTCATTGTGCTTCGGGTTCCACTATACCTCGTATAATGGAATACATAAGTGTGCCCGACACTTCTTTTGGTTTCAGGAGCTCACCAGGAAACAAACCTGTTTCAAAGATCATAGGCAAACTTTGTAGTTTTCCCGAGCTCACTACCAACTCACTGGTTTCGAAACTCACTAGCAAACTTGATGGTTTTCTAGAGATCACCAACAACTCATTACAACATGGTTTATCGAGTTTACCACAAACTTTTGGTTTTTAGATTATCAAGAAAACTATTGCATATTTAAGCACAAGGGAAGATATGATCTCTCTCTTAACTATATTTAATATAAAAAGATCTTCCCATAATGTAAAGATAATGGCCATAAGGATATGAAGGTTTAAGCTCAAGAAAGATAGATGATGGTTTAAACTCTTTGCCATGGTTGGGAGAATTTGCATAAAGTTAAGCTCGTTAGAATGGGTTCCTTCACCACCTAGAATCATCCTGCTTCTTCTTCTTAAATAGCTTCTTCAAAATCTCAATCGTGGGATCCGTTGAATGTAGAGACGAGAGTAGCATTGAATGAATAAGACCGTTTGAGTTTTTTGCCATTGAAGTCCAGATCTTTCTGTTTTATATTGAGTTACTACAATACCGTTCAGAGAGGAGGATGAGTTGTGCCTCGTTTAACTCATCACAGCTTTGAAAGTCTTGTAGCACTGCTTATTGCCAAAAATGATGATTGATATAAGTTTGCACAATGACGGCTTGAGTGCAGATGCCATTTGTATGCCTGGTCACATAAATTGATTTTCCTTTGATAAGTCATGGCCTCTCTTTGTCTGCATTTGTCTACCATAAGTTGTAGAAGAATTATTCCAAGGTTTTTCTGTCCGTTGAACTTCCATAAGAATGATTTTTTCTGTTAAGTAGCAGATGAACTTTGACACATATGAAGTCAAACTGAATGATAGACAAACACTTCCTTGTTTGTCAAAATTTTTCCAAAATATTTATCTATTAATCAACCCTTCATGTATATATGATTTGACTGTTAAAGATAACAGACTAACTTTGAATGGTGCTAATGAAGATGAGCTGATTGATTGACAAACATTTCCTTTAATATGAACAGACAAAGTAAGATATGCTTCCTCTATTCTTGGCCGTCTGTTAGAGGTGATAGACGAAGTTTGCTCAGTCCTACACTAATAGATAAAGTGTAATTTTTCTTATTTTGTTCCTTGTTATCTGTTAATGGTGCCAGATGAAGCTAACTTCAGCTTGCTCGAACAGACGAAGTGTTGCGTTCATCTGGTGTAAGCAATAGATAAAGTGTGTTCTACTTTGTCTTAGATAGAATACTTTGCATGACGATCATGCCTTTGTCTATTGTAGCCCATTTTGATCTAAGTAGCTCTTTGTCAGTTCATCTTCATCTATGCTCACCATGTAACATTTACTTTGTCTTCTGCTTTAGTTGAACTTTGTCTGTTGTAACAGATGAACTTTTGATCTGAAGACGAGGCAAAGTACTTTAGTTTTTCTACACACTTCGAGCAATGGAAGGGGTTTATTCTAGCAACTTCCTCAGTTCTTCAATCTTGATCTCTCTACCTTAGCTCAGTTGAAGTTGCATTCCCTTCTATATTTATATTACCACTTTATCCTTAGATAAATCCAATCTCTTTAATTTTTGTATTGTTGTGTGGGCAGTAATTTCTTCTTTGTCTGCCAAGTTGTTGAGTTGCTTCTTCATCCTTATGCTTTATCTTGGATGGACTTTGATCAGATCAAATATAAGTGGTTTGAATTTCCCAAATGCAATTTAAGCTCTCTGATCATGGCTTCTTTTTTAACTTCTAGTTTTGCATTTGTTTGTTGATATTTTTCTCATTGAGGTTGATAGACAATGCAAGCTCATTGTAGCACATCTTTGAAGCCTTGTTTTTCTCTTATACTTTTGTTCGTGGAAGCTTGCTTTAGACAACTACAACCTTTCTTGTTTCTTATTTTCTACCTTCTTCTTCTTCTTCTTGTTCTTCAACGATTTTCATTAGTTCAACTCCTTTGGAATGTAGCAGATAGTTTGTGGCAGTTTTTTGCAGATGATCATTTTCCTGCACTTGAGTTATTCTGCACTTGCTACGTTGTTAGCTGTCATATATAATATCATAAAGTATTTTATCCTCATATGATTGTAACATTTTGTAAAGTAAGGATAATATAAATTTTCATTAAATGGATAATATAAAAGCTTAAGTGCTTAGGGTTCTTATTATGATTTAGTAAATTTAGGCTATAAAGATTAATTAATGTTTATTGTGTATGTAAATTGATGGATGTATACTTGTATAATTAATCATTCATGGTTATGTGTTTATGTTAATTAATTATTATTAATTCATTACCATATATGATCATTAGAGATTTAAGCATACAAATTTCTTATTTTAATACAAGTTTTGTTATCATCAAAATCATATACAATAGTGCTGACATGAAGTGCGTTCTCATCCTCTTTTCCTAGAATTGACTTAAAATCAACTGTAAATTTTTGGCAATTTAATCATCTGAAACACCATCTACAATCCTTTAAAGCTTCTACATCCAATCTAAAATAAGATTTCTTCCTTCTATGAAGCACAATAGACACAAAACTTTTTTAAAAACTCTATCCTACTAAAGAAAACAAATAAACAACTAAGCTAAATTCTAAAAAAATAAAGAAAGTTCAGAAACTTAGGTTACCTCCCAAGAAGCCCTTTTTTTTATAGTCTCAACCCGACTATGGCCTTCCATCATTGAGTTGAATCTTGGACGTTTCTGTCTTCTAGTTCTTCAAATCTTTGTATTAGGGTGTAGAATTTTTGTGCTCCCAATTGATATACATCGTTGAATGATTCAATGTCACCTAATACTGCTTACACTATGTGTTTAGACTTCCCTAAAAATTCCTCAATGATTCCATCCACTCCGTCTATCTTGAAGCATATTTTGTTATTTGATAGCTTCATCTCCTTGAAAACATCAAGCTTCACTTTATGATCTTGAAACAACATTATCTTTTCTTCTTCCATACCTATAAAAGAAGAAGAAATAATCACTAGAAAGAATGAATCATTGCCTACAAATGCATACCTTAAAGAATGAGGCAATTGTTTCAGATACACTTTTGTTATTATTTCCTCCTTTGTTGAATCTTCATTAAGATTTTCAATCATCTTACTAGAGTTTTTTATGGGAAGACATCCAAAGGTATAATTTGTTCATTGCCATCACAAGGTTTTTCCATAACTTTGTTTAGCTTCAAATGCCTAAGAAAAGGGACTGATGGATCATATGGTGGTGTATGGTGGTGGCTGGTGGTTGAGTGGAGAATCTAGAATTGAGAACACAACTCTCCTTGCATTAACTTCCTCATCATCATCTATAAAAATGTTGGAAGTGTTAATCACATCACCAACTTTATCATCTATTACTTTACCACCACTTAACATTATAATCATATTAGCTTACTCAAGCTAACTTGATAGCTTTCTAGGTGTGTGTAACTTTACACAGCCTTTGCAATCTACCTGAACTGAGTCTCTATCTTCTTCATGGATGCATCCATGTTCTAGAATCCTGCTTCATTATTCTGGAGCTGAGTTTGGGTTGCTTGAATGAAACTCAGCATAGTATCTTCAAGAGTAGGCTTCTTTGGTAAAAAGGAAGTTCCATCTTGATTCTGATTCTGATTATTGTTTCATGAAAAATTTGGATGACTTCTCCAACCAGGATTATAGGTCTTTGAATTTGGATCATTATGGAGTTATTGGTTGTAAAATTTCATCACATTGGCTTGTCCCAAAAAATCTATAAAACCCTACGTAGAAGGACAAACATTGTATGAGTGACCAGAAATATCATAAATAGAACATATCTCAGTAGAACAGGTTGTTTCTAGTTCATCATCATAGAGCACATCATATTCATCGGCTTGGCAAGCTCCGAAACCTGCATAGAATGTCTAGTATTAGAATTTAATTCATACATTCCTCAAGACCTACCTTTAACACTCTACTGTTGCAAATTTGCCCCTAGCATCTCGTAAGGATTATATGTTTCCTTTGGGGTCTTCTGTCTGATAGCTCCATCTATAGCTTTATCAACATTGGCTTGGCATGGTTGTGTTAGTCCATCCTAGAAAAATTGTGTTAGCAACTCTAAAGGAATACGATAGTGAGGACATTGAGTCAATTGTACTTTAAATCTCTCCCAAGCCTCATGGAATGCCTCACCTTCCATTTGATCAAAAGTTGTTATCTTACCGCTTAATTCTGTAGTTTAACATAAGAATAAAATTTACCAATAAACTCATTATAAACTGTATCCCATGTGGTTAATGAACCAAGAGCTAATGTCATGAACTAGGTTTTTGTTGTATCCTTCAAGGTGTATGGAAGGCATCTTATATGTGGTTGATTTTCTATAAGTACTTGCAAAGGAAAAGTTTGTGTAGTTTCATAAAAATCATGCATAAAAATTAAAGGATCTTCTATAGCAACACCATGAAAAGAAGAAAACATATTAAAGTGTATGATGATGAACAAACATGGATGGAATAAAGTGATGCATTTTGCTATATGGATTGATCATGCACTAACACTTGCAGGAATTTTATGTAGAGTAGATTGATGTAAATGTATAATTGAATTAATTTTTTTTGATGTGATTGATGTGAATGAAATATGGTCAATATGAATAATATGTAAATAGGTTGATTGGATTTGCAGAGATATGATGCTAATGGATGTAATGGATTTTTGAAAATAGGTTAAGGATGGAATAAGTTAGATGGAGAAATCCATTGACATTTTATGGCTAGAACCTCAACGGATTCAAATTAGGCAAAGTTTGAACTTGGAAGGAATCTTGATGGATTAGCATTCAGGGAGAAATTTGGCAAAGTTAAACCTAAACGGATTTCATTATGAGGAAAATATCAACAAGTTTGGGAAAAACATCAACGATTTTGTGACAGTTGTCGGTAGTTATGTAGATCCAATTTTGAAGCTTATTTGACTTTTTCCTTAACTCCTTTTGAGAGAATATCTCCCAATAGTTACTTGTCTATTTTAATGGGAGATTCGTGAAAGAAAAATATGTGAGGAGAAAGACAGATCTTGTGCACAATCAAGAGTGAATTAAGAAGTCAAGATCATAAAAAATTCTAACCTTTGTTTTACAAGCGAATCAAGTTGGATGGTGTAAAACCTAGGGGGGTGTTAAAAATGAGAAAAAACTTTTTTGCATTTTAGTAGAGTGAGCAATTATGGAATTGAGGTGATAAACAAGTGTTTTGCAAAGAAATTGCTATGAAAACTAAAGTATACAAATAGAATAGTCTCATTAGTAGTTCTTGGGTGAAATGGACCCAAGTAGTGATTTTGAGTAAAGTCATATATATAACTTGAGTGACTAGTGAAGTATGATTATTATGTATAATGTGTTTGAAACATTGGTTTGAGCATGAGATGCAATTTGGAATGAAAATGGCTATGGAGTTACCTATAGTAGAAAAAGTTGGTAAAAAGAACTGAGTAGGTAATTTTTGGCAATTGACCTCAAATGAGGTTGTGAATAGCATAAACATGTTTCATTTCATGTATGTGATGTGTGTGAAGTGATAGTTGAGACAATTGGAATGTTTTATATGAAATGGGACTATGGGTGATATTTAATAAATGCAAAACTAAATTTCAACAATTAGGATGGTTTCGTATAATAGAAATGTTGTTACTTAAGTTTGGGGTGAGAATAATTATCATAAAGGATCATTTTAGGATGATTATGCATGGAAAATTATAAATTATTTGGGATGTAAATGCAACATCTCATGATTTTGGGGATAGTTTATGTGGTAGATATATGGTGAAAGAAAGCTGAATATGACAAAGGTGTTATTTGTGTTCAAGTTTTGACATAATTGAAAACTTATTTAGGAAAAGTGTTCAGCATAGAAGTTGTATCCCTTCAAATTAACTTTATAATGAATTAAGAATCATCTAAATTGGATCTCATATGATAAAGTTAGAGATAAAATACTACAACTATCTCTAGAGTTTCATATTATGTTAAAACAAAAAATGTTACTTTGAGGCCAAATTAATCATATTAGAGGCTGATTAAGAAAAGGTTATTAACATAAGAGTTATAGATGTTGAAATTATATTTCCAAATCATTACAAATCACATTAATTAGACATTGTGTGTGAAAGTTAAGGCAAAAATAGTAGAAGTGCTCTTGGTGGGCAGTAGAGTGGGCGCCAAATTCAAGGTCGTGGCACCAATTTCACTGAAAAATTGCTGGGCTGACTTTTTAAGTTAATTTATGTTTTTTTTTAATTTTTATCTTCTTTTTTTCTTCCCCATGCCCCTTACCCTCCTGCTCCATGCCTTATACACCCCAAAACCTTATGATTTTGGATTGTAATACACCTTGTTTAAGTGTAGATTCGATCAAGCATCCCTCTTCTTTTGTTTGGATGGTGGAGAATGGTGCAAGAAGCTGGAAAATCTAATTTTTTGAGATTTATGGTGGGTTCTTGCAAGGTTAGGCTAGATTCTTGTGCAAGGCAAGAAGCCATACCCAAATCTTTAGGTAAGTGTAAAACCTGTGATATTAAAATTTGGGGAAAAAATTTTTCATTTCAAAAAAGTGAGGAATTGAGGTGATACACAGTGTTTTATAAAAAAAATGCTATGGAAGACTGAATGGAGTGACATGAACCTAAGTAATGATTTTGAGTAAAGTCATGTATATGACTTGAATGACCAATGTAGCATGATTATTATGTATAATGTGATGTGTATGAGATATTGAATCAAAATTTTGAGATAATTTTGGAATTTTGAACTATTAAGTTGAAGGTTATGTGAAAAGAACTGAATAGGTGAATTTGAGTAAAAAAGCATATATTTGAGATATATAAAGGATTTAAACTAGTCATCATACATATTCTAATGTGTGTGAAACATCAGTTTGAGTATTGGATGCAACTTGGAATGAAAATGGCATATGGAGTCAGTTATAGCAGAAAATTCGGTTAAAAAGAACTGAATAGGGGATTTTTGGCAATTAACCTCAAACGAGGTGGAAAATAGCATGAAGATGTCCCATTTAATGTATATGATATGTGGAAGGAAATATTTATGATGTTTAAAGTATTTTATGGGAAATGGGGCTATTGATGATTTTGTTTAAGTGTAAATTTGGAAATTGAATAGCTTATTGTAATGGACAAGTTATTATTTGGATTTGGGGTGAAAATTAATTTCTTAAATGAATATTTGAGGATGATTATACATGAAATTAATGAAAAATAAAATGATTAAAATTTTAGTGATGATAGATGAGAGAAAAGTGAAAATTTTGGAAGAAAACTAAAGGGGCATAAGTGAGTATTATAAAAATGCTGAATTTGAAAAAGGGGTCATTGTAATTGATTTTTGACATGGATAGTCAACTATTTTGACAAAGTGTTCAACATGAAAGTTGTAGATCATGAAATTATTTATCCAATGAAAGAAAAATCCTTAATTCCAATGTCATATGAGGAATTTATGACTAATACACTAAAACTATCCAAATGATAAAAAAATAATAAGATGAATAAGATGGGTCAACTTTATTGAAATTTTTGACATGTTTGGGGGATGATTTGAAAAAAGTTGTTAACATAACAATTTTATACCTTGAAGTTATATTTCCAATGCCTTAAAAATCAGGTCATTTGGATAACGTATACAAAATTTATACTCAAATACTATCGCTATGTTGGACAGAAAGAGCTTGCCACGACAAGGATTTTCTTTATTGCGACAAGCCCCCAAAAAATATGATTTTTAGCATCTAGCAGGACCTTGCCATAGCAAGGCAATTTTTTTGTTGTAGTGAGGTCATTTTTTGCCATGACAAGGATCCAAAAATTGCATGTTTTGGCCAGCCAACAAGACCTTATTGCGGCAAGGGTTCACTAGCAAGTCGGAGTACTAGAAAATATGACTTTTTAAAGATTTGACCAGTTCCATTTTCATTTGTATCCATCCTGTCTCTTCTCCCATGTCCCAAACTTCATGCACTAGCACCATTTGATCTAAGTTCTTATCCTTTGGACTTGGAAACAAGTGGAATTTGAGAGATTATCATCCAAGCATGCTAAGGGAAATGATTTTTTGGCATTTGCATTGTGGAAATGAAAGAAGATTCAAATTCTTGCAAGTGGAGTAAACTAATAGGAGCTTTGAGCTTACATTCTTGTTCATGGGAGAATACCATCTTCTAATTGCATGATAAGTCATTTTCTCCATTAGAATTCATGTCTCGTATTGAACGAGGGGGAAATGATTTTATGGGTCGATTATAGTGATTTGGGCATAATAATCCATGGATTTGGCTTATTAGGGTTTCTAACCAATCTGTGAAGAGTGAATTTTCCTCAAATTGGTATTTTATAAGTAATAATTATGGGAAAAATAATTAAGAAATGAATTAAACTATTTTGAGATTTGTTTGGGTTGTTTGGGAATGAAAATTTTGGTTTTTGGATATATACCTAATTTGGGTTAAAAAAGGATTTTGACTATAAAGTGTTTAAGTGACAATTTGGGCGATCTGAGGAATTAAACTTTAAATGCATGTTATAACTAGTAAAAATATGTTGCATAGATTGATTTTTATATAATATTGATAAGAATGCAATAATGCATTATATAATATTGATAAGAATGCAATAATGCATTTGGAAAGTAGATACTAGTAGTAATAAATTAGTTTGAGTTATGGTTGCAAATGAGTAGGATTTTTATCCTGTACAAGATGATTTTAGAAGGATGAAAAGGCATAGAGTTGGAGGAACATCTAGGAGGTAAGAATCTGAGGTAAGTATGCGCCCCTCCTTTTATTTGCTATATTATATGATTGGGAATGAAAATCCCATTTGATTGTATTTGGGCATGGTTGTTTTGGTGGGGATAGTTAATATCCGATATTTGTTTAAGATAAATGGTTAATTGGTTGTGATACATGGATGTAAGGGATAACGTATATCCTTTGGATCGAAATACTAAGGGTTTTACTTGAGATATGGTTTAGTGATTGTTGAGGGTAGCATGTATCCTCTAGTTTCATTTAAAAATTGATTTTGTATATTATAGAATTGTGAATAAAATTATGAATGTGAAATGTTAAGAATTGTTGAATGTAATAGAAATAAGTAACTATGTTTTTTTGGATGTGAACATGTGACATTCTTGATTCTTGATTATTATTTTTTATTATACTTACCTACTTAGTAAGTTGCTTGGACTCACACCTTCTATGTTATTTTTTTAGCTGGCAGGTCAAACAATGGAGCCAAGTAAGATATTATTTAGGTTGACATGATAAAACTTGGATTGGAATACAATTGTGTGTGTATAATTGTATTTAATGATTCTAATTGATGTATAATTAGAAATAAATTATGTAATTGATGTATATGGAGAATTAGTGGCATGTCATAATAAGGTAATTTAATTGTAGATGAATTGTATATTAGTTAATTGGGTTTATTGCCATCATGATTTAACTCAGATCTTGGGTTATGGGTAAGTGGATATTTGTATCTAGAAATTATATTATTGCTTTATTTTAATTAATATATAATTATACAGGTGGAAAACTCATTTATTCAGGTTATGCTCTACCAAATTTTAGATAGAGCACCCCACCCTAAAAGTGGGCAATTCGAGGTGAAATATGGTGCCAAATGATAGAGTTACGCCTCGAAAGGCGAGGCATGACAGAATGGTATTAGAGCCTAGGACTTATCTGTGATAAGTCTGGCTCATCTGTGTGGGAGCACCAAAATTCAAAATCATAATAGCAATAGGGTATAAGGAAGTGATAGATAGAGTATAAAGAAGCGACAAAAAATGACATGCCATAGTAATGTGGAAGAGTAACAGTTTAAGGATAATAGGAAGGTGCAACTAAGAAATGAAGGGCATGTAAATAATAGTTGTGAATTGATATAGTAGTTATGAATTGATATGAATATGCATTTGAAAGATATTACTTGAATGATATTGAGATAAGAGGAAATGACAATGTTGTGATAGTAAATTTGTAATTTATAGATGATGAATTATGAAATGATTATAGATATATTGTGAGGTGTGAAAAAATTGAAATGAGTAATTATACTAATAACAAATGTATGTTATACTTAGAGTAACGTAGGGAAGATTGGTGGTGTATTTGAAGGCATAAAGGCTATTGTCTTGCAATGTATTTGAATTAGACTAATGAAACCATGAAGTTTTGTGAATAGTATTGGAAATTAGATTCAATTTCAATTTACTTAAGTACTTTATGATGGAATCATGGGATTCCCTTGGTCAAAATGGGTATGCTTAAGTGTGTTTGAATAACTTTGCTTGTAAGCATGTAATTTGAATAAATTGGCCTGTGTGCCATGATTGTGTGTTAATTGACATTTAGTTACATTATAGTGGATTAAATTATATTGATTGATAATGCGATTAACAAAATTATGTATTCCTCTATATAGTTGATATCGAATATTGTTATGAGCTTCAACTACTTTGGTTAATATATTTTGGCTTTAATTTAGTATGAATGGGAGTTTAGTAATTTGATGTTTGAGTTTAGTAGTTGGATTAAGAATTTAAGGCATGTTGGGATTGATGATGTTTCATGAATTATAAGTGCATGCTTGAAATTTGAATATCGATATCATTCATATGAATGTGGAAGACTTATTAGGATATTAATTATACATATTTCGAATTAGTTTTTTGTTATAGTACTGTTGGTATGTAATTGGGTATGGTTAATTGACTATAGTTTGGATGTTAATTAGTTGATTGAGATTTAAACAATGTTTGTTCAATTAAGGTTTGAATTAGAAGATTAAATTGGTAGCAAACACTTCCCCTTGATGCTTGAATAATTCTCCTTGAAATTTGTCTTGAAACTCCTTCCTCCACTTTCTATTTTGGACCTCCTAAGTTGCTATTTTCCTCCAACAATTATGAAAGTGTCAATCCCCCAAAAGCTTGCACAAGCTCCTATTTTAAATCCATGTAAAATCATCCCCACCAAGACTTGCCTTAAGCTTGCTCAATCCTCATTGGATGAGGATTACAACTTGCGCTTGATCGTGATCA
This sequence comes from Pouteria campechiana, assembly GCA_036873735.1. Lineage (NCBI taxonomy): Eukaryota > Viridiplantae > Streptophyta > Magnoliopsida > Ericales > Sapotaceae > Pouteria > Pouteria campechiana. Next base: position 11,928 of record JAYJMB010005841.1, read on the forward strand.
ATTCATATCAAATTGACTTATAATCTCTTGATCTCCACCATCCATTGTGAATTAATCTTCATGTAAACTCATCATCATAATTAATTTCCCATCAATTTGACACAAAACTAATTGGAAATCAACTCATATTGCTGTCCATGAATAGATCTTGCAATCCTATCATTCAAACTTGAAAATTAACTTCATTATGCACTGAATTAGGGATATTTACATATTGATCAATGTTTGGCCCACTTGAAAATTGTCAAATCATGAAAGATTATTGCTGATTATGTTGTGAATTGCGGCTGGAAATTTCAGCAACAACTCCCACATAGAAATTTCAAAATATAGGTTGCGCAAGATGTTATGCAATGTGAATTGTCACACACCCACTCACAATTTGATTAGAGTAATTGTTTCTCCAATAAGTTTGCGAAAAAACCATGCAATTACTTTTAGAAATTTTCTAAATTGCACCTAAAAAGATCCAATTTAATTTACACAAATTTCATTGCAATTGACTTTGCATTATGTATAAGATTGAATTACACAAGTTGATTAATCACTTCAATAAATTTTTCATGCTAATTCCACATGAAACCATTGTTTATGTGCACAAAATCTTTTTAAAACTTTCTGAATTGAATTGGGAAAGCTCTCTTGTACATCCATGTGTAGTGTGGTTAGGGTTTTGCAATTGAAGAAATGCCTTCCTCTCTAAGCAATTAATCCCAACCATGCATCCAACCATCTGTCCACTAGTTATCCACTTCATAATCATTTATATAATCCCACTTTATCATCTTGATTATTCTTAATCAAGGGATAAGATGAGTGCTCCCAAAATAGCTTGTTTTGGCCCAAATTGACCTAAACTCTACCAAATTGACTTGAAACACAAATTAAATCCATTAAGTACAATATTTAATCTAATGTGGATGTAAATTAATAAAATCATGTCTATTGAGGACCAAAACATGTGAATTTAGGTATTAAAATATGACAAATTATGAGCTTATCAAATACTCCCAAACTTAGCTTTCAATTGTTCTCGAGCAAAACGACAATTACATTTCATGAGACAATCAGGATAATCTCTCTTAAACAATCAAGAACATGCCAAACGAATTACACATGTACACATAACTGAGAAATCATTCAAGATACTTTTCAACTAATCTCATGGAACTTATGCATCATCAATCCCATCATGAAGTGAGAATGTGTGTGTGCTTTGTCAATCTCATGCTACATGCATGCTTTTTAATCAATAATATGCAATTCAGTGATTCTAATGATCTTCATAGAACACTGCATAGGCTTATTTTTCATAATCCCTCTCCACTAATGTAGAAAACTTTGTCAACTTGGATCAATAGGTCTTTGTTAAGCGTGTAATGGGCCCTTGGTTTCAGCTAACAAAGAAAAGGAATGAGGATTACAAAGTAAGAGCTCATAAATGAATGAATATGAATGTTCACTTTCTTAACTTTCTTTTCTTCTTTTTTTTTTATGGGATATATTACTACCACACCCCCAAACTTGTTGTCTTTTAAGTTCATTGGGATGTGATCCCCCTAATTGAAGGATGATTTCTTGTCGATTCCTTTCCTTCTATCCCTTTTAGTTTATTTTGTCATTCTTCTTTTTAATACCTCCAAACTTATCTTCTTTGGCTCTCTCATAGCATAACTCTCTAACAACCATGTGCATCAAATATGTCTCTTAAAAGGTCAAGCATGGTTTTTTAGGCTCAAAGGGTTTAGATGATAAGGATAAAAAAAGAAAAATTAAATGGTAGTCTTTCACATGCTTTACATATGTCATTCTTTCATTAAGGCTCAAAGGGGACACTAGCGATAATGATGTACTAGGTTAAGTTGAAAGGCTTAAATTGATTAAAGAATGCCTGAATCATTTTCAAGTAAACATGTAATCTATAATTTCATCTTGAGGGATAATCAAACAAGTTCTAGCATGCTTATATCAATCAAAATATATCATTGAATTTATAACATTATCAACTAATCTATATACACTTTACATGACCATAGCATAATGTGCTCAATAATAACTTCATCATTCATGAAAGAGAAAGGATTATCATAAGAATCATTAAACAACAAGGTAGTGCCTATCCTTCCTTTTAAATCATGTGCAATAGCAATCAAAAACTTAACATAAGTTAATGATCATTAAGAGAGAATCTTATTCAATTTCAATATTTTAGCACAATTGCTCTCAAAGTTTCTTAGCCGAGATATCAAAAGTAAAGCTCATTGAAAAGAATATACCTAAATTCAAAAATAATTAAAAGAATTGCCCAAAATTGATTAAAAATCCCCAAATACCCTCAAACTTAAACTAAACATTGTTCCTCAATGTTTAAAATAATGTATAAGGGGGGAAACTTCCTTGTGGGGACATTTTCTCCTCTGATGGTGTATTAAGATTGTTTTTGATTATGCGCATAGCTTATTAAATGAATCATTTGCATCAAGAAAACCAACTAAAAATTAAATTGACAAACTAAACTAAACTAAACTAATGAGAATAAATGAAATAATGAAAAAGTTTAAAAGCTTGGGTAGCCTTCCAAGAAGCGCTTTATTTATAGTCTAAGCTCGACTATGATCTCCCATCTTTCAAGTGAATTTTGGTTTTTTGGTGCTCCGATTCTTTAAATCTTGGTATTGACTTGTGGAATTTTTCTGGCACCTAGTTGATAAACATACTTGATTGATATAGCATTATCTATGGGCTTTTCTAAAAACTCTTCCATGATTTCATCCACTGCATCAATCCTGAAGCAATCATCATTCTTATTGAGTAACTTCATCGCCTTGAAGATATTAAACTTCACTTCTTGGTCATGGACTCGTAGTAGCACATCTTCCTCTACACCTACAAAATAAGAAGAAATAATCACCAGAAAGAATGAAGCATTATCAAAAAATGCATACCTTAGATGATTGGGCAATTGCTTAAGTTCAAAATTAGCTTTGATTTCTTCCATTGATGACTCTTCTTGAAGATTTTCAATAATGTCACTGGATTTCTCTCATGGTAGTGCATCCAAAGTTAGAACATTCTCTATAACCTCACTAGTTTTTACAACATCTTGACTTATAGAATGTTCATTGCATTCTTCCAAATGATCTTGAACACTTTCATTATTAGCATTACAATCCTCCAAACTCTCAATCCTATTGCACGTATTCTTCTCAACTAGACAATCTAAAGCATGAAAAATGTTGTTGAACCAAACCTCCTTTACTTGGATTGAATTTAATGATGAATATGTTTAGCCAACCAAGTTTTGATAATGAGCAAAAGCATATGAGTGAATAGTTATGGTACTGAAAGTTATGTTCCCTAGTATTGCAGTGATAGGTATAAAACATGTCCAGGGAAATAACTTCAGTTAAGTGGATAGTGCATAAAAGATAATATTAGAGACACAAATCCATAACATTATGTCTATTAAGGAAGAAAACGTAAATACTCAAGAGAAAGAATGACATAGAAACTTTGAAAAGAATCTTTAGATGAAATGTGACATAATTAAGATCACGAAGAACAAAGCCAAGATAAAAAGAAGCTTAGTAAGTCTAAAGAACATCAACTGAAGACACATGATCGATGTTTGAAACATTCTCACTAGAATGATTAAGACACAATGTCCAAGCATTTAAGGCCAAACTTTTAGTTGAAGGATATGTCCGATATCAATCAAGCTCAAAAGACACTTTGAATGCATTTTAGAATGCTAATGAAGCTTATCAAATAGATGCCCAAGTTCAGAAACAATTGTAATGCCCCACTCCTCAGTCGTTACTATAGGGAATTATCATGAGGAACCCTAGATAGAGTTTCCTCTGTACTATCCATCTCCAACCTATACAATTTATCATTACATGTATAATCACATGTTGTAAAATCATAATCAACTAAATCACACTTATAGCTACAGATCACCCAAAATTGGCAGTCCCATTATGATGGGGGTAGTCAAGGAAAATCCTTACACATCCAATTATAATGACATGCCAACAAAATGAATTTATACAGATTGATATACAAACTTGCCAAACATTATGAATTTACAATTTTATATACACATTCCAAAATGAAAAAAAGAGAAGTTTCATTATTATGCGGGTATGACTCACAGCCTATCCTGATCTTGAACTCCAACCCCACATTGGGCTCCATCTTTAGGCCTGTTAACTAAAAACTACAACTAAAATAAGGTGAGTCTGGGCAACTCAGTAAGCAGGCATGCGATTAAATCGTAATTAAGCATCAAAGTATTAAAATCATGATCATATCACATATAGATGCAAATCTATACTATACTATGTTTCACAAAAATGCAACAATGATCCATTAGTATGGTGTATCATTTGTTATTCTTTAAGTTACATCAAAGTCTCATAGTTTATCGGTACTTGACTCATCTTTAGCTCACTCTCAACACATCACTATCATCATATTACTTTCATCCATTCACACCCATACTTCATCAATCCACTATTAAAATCCCCAAATTAATCTTCAGGAGGCAGTCAATAGAATAGACAACACCCTTTCCCCTTCTTGGTGTGTCCCAATTCCTCCTTATAACCCCAGCCATGAATCCTGCCAAGCCCATGATAGTAGCTCATTGTTATTAGTGGTACCTCGCCCTCTGCTCCATAGGGATCACAGCTTCTCCATTTACACCTATGAGATAATTTGGCACGTCACATAAATTAGGCCATCCAGCCCTCTATGCCAATTAGGTGTATCTATATTCGGTCGTACACGCCACCATGCCAATTATGCATATCAATGTCCGACCATACAAGCCTTCACACCAACCAAGCAAATCAATATTTGGCCATATAGGCCACCATGGTAACTGGGCATATCAATATTCAGCCATACAAGCCACTACACCAACCGGGCGTATCAATATTTGGCCATACAGGCCACCATGCCAACCAATTATATGAATATCCGACCATACAAGCTTTCATGCTAACCAATCATATCAATATTTGGCCATACAAGCCACCACGCCAACCAATTGTATCAATATCCGGCCATACAGGCCACCATGCCAACCAGGCGTATCAATATATAATCATGTCATCCCAGGATAATCATACCTCACAAGGACAAAAACAATTACATGCCCTTCTAGTAATTTTAATACCCAATTTTTATGTATTTGAAACTTTCAAAAACTACCCCAAATCCTTTAGGAAAGACCTCATCAACACCTCAAACAAATCCATAAATTAAATACAAAACATAATTTTTCCAAAAAATTACTATTTCGGTGTTGCAGCCTTAGCGACACTCAACGCCTTGCCCACACCACCATGCCAGATTGGGCAATGCGGCACTCAATCTGCTTCCCGCTATCATGCCTTGTTTTCTCACAATTGCTGCCAATCCTCTTTTGCACCTTAATTGCAAGTTTTAAACACCATATGTAAGCATCATCAATATACTTCTTAAATTTACTTTAATTTACATGTCCTTCTCATAACAATTCTTACATATCAAATATTCCAACTATGTAACAATCTAGGCGCTATGCAATGATCCTTAGTGCAGTGTCATGAATGGCTATATCCAATATTAAAAACCCAACTTATATATGAAAAATAAAAATAAATTAATAGATTACACATAATAGCCAAAGTAAATACATGGTAACTCCATTTTCCTCACTTTCAATCATGGAAAAGTGTAGATGGTTCAAATCATGACTAAGGCATAATGAAACTAGTTATAATGGAATTCAAAACTTAATGCCCGGAATGCATATTCATATACTTTCAATTGCAATTTCAAAGAAAATAAAAGCTACTTACCTTTATATGGAGAACCACACCCTCTTAAGCCTTAAGCTCAGTAATTGCAAGTCTAAATCAATGATCTGCAATTCCTACACGTATAAAAAATGTCTCATTAGCATTTTTATGCCAATAAAGTCTATGGATCATCAATAGCTCAGTCCCTACCTATAGTTCATCACATAGTCCTTTCTAGGGTTTACCCAACCACTAGATTTAAACCTCTAAAAAGGGGTAATTAAAGTATACTAACAAAGCTTAATTACACCATGTCCTTTTTATTGTCATTTCATCAAACGACTCATAGACACTTTTCCGATTCCTCTTTTCTAGCTATAGGTGGTATATGGATTCTTCTCCAGGTTACATATAATTGGGTTTTAACATGATTCACAACCCGATTAATGATCACAACACCCAAATCTTGCCTTAATTCTCCTTTTCCACATTTTCCAACTCAATAAAACCCCAGTTATTTATAGAACATCTTTTACCTATCATAATTCAAAGAAATTTGATGGCAAGAGATACTAATTAGTGAAGGAAACTACTCACCTATTAATTTTTTCCCGCCAATCTCCATAAATACTCTCTATGGTGAAACTTTCCCAATTTTCCTCCCTTCTCTACTACTTAAATTCACCAATTTTAGTGTTTTCTTTGCTCTAGCTAGTTGTAGTATTGTTTCTAAAAGCAGTTTTAGGCACATCTATTGGTTTAATTCTCATCTACTGATATCCATACTGTAAATCAATTTTTGAGAAAATTGTAGCATTATAACTGATCCAACAAATCATCAATGCGGGAAAATGGATACTTATTTTTGATAGTCACCTTATTCAATTCTCTATAATCAATACATAATTGTAGGCTTCCATATTCCTTTTTCACGAATAATATTGGTCTGCCCCATAGTGACACTATGGGATGGATGAACCCCTTATCCATCAAGTCTTATATTTATACTTTCAATTTTGCCAATTTCACTGGTGTCTTTTAGTATGGAGCCTTGGATATTGGCTTTGCTCTAGGCTGTAGATCAATACAAAACTTTTCTTCCCATTCTAAAGGTAATCTGGATAATTCATTTGGGAACACATCTAGGAAGTCTCATAATACAGGTATATCTTTTATCGATCGTTGCTCCAAATAGTCATTTATAATAGATACCAAATAGGCCTCATACCCTTTTCACACTAGGCTGAGAGCTCTCATAGCTAATACAAGTTTAGGTACTTCACCTTTAGGAAAACTCCTAAAGATGACTTTCACCTCATCAGAAGCTTTTAGAATCAGCTATTTAGTTTTACCATCAATCTTAGTTTCATACTTGGCTAGCCAATCCATGCCCAAAATAATATCCAAACCTTCCATATTCAACCAAATCATATCAACATAAAACTACCTACTCTCAATTACTATAGGAATGTCATAACAGGCTACAGAAGTTGTACTAACTGCTTTCAATGGAGTAGACACTTCTATCACATGATGCATGAGCTGTTTAGCTAATCCTACTCTCTTCACAAATGCAATAGACACAAATGATTGAGATGCACCTAGGTTAAATAATACATATGCCATGTAATCATAGATGAAAAGATTACTAGTAACCACATGATCTATAGCTTGAGCTTCCTGGGCATTAGTTGCTTGAATTACTGCAGTCATTTGAGATCTCTACTCCCCTTGTTGGCATCAAGGTACTGCATTAGGTCCAAGACTTTGGCCCTTATTGGAAATTTGCCATGTTCAAGCTGTGGCGATGCTTAGGAGGCTACACTTTCACTGCTCCTTTGCAAAAAAGGACAATCCTGCCACATGTGACTAGGGTTATCATAGATAAAACAAGTAAATGGCCTTTTCTATTCCAATCCCCACCTTTGCTCAGACATTTGACTTGTTTGTCTCATCTAGCTAGGGATTGACCTTGTCTGCCGTCCTCCTATCCTTCTAGGTAAAAGTAGGCATTTAGGCCTTAGATGTCTTAGTTGTTTACAATGGTGACAGACTCCCTTAGAAGTTATACTACTACTCTAATCATTCTGGGGTCTCTTTCTATGCCCCTGATCACTATCTTTGGCAAGTCGTCTCTCTTTGAATTTCACATGTTCCTCTTCCTCCTATTCTACTACATGGGCGTGCTCCAAAATATCTTCATAGTGAGTTAACATAAGGGGAGTTACATCCCTCCGGATGGTCAAACTCAATCCTTCTTAGAATTTCTAGGTTGTTTCTAGAGAATCAATCTGGGCCCATGGCATAAACATGGCCAAACACCAAAATTGTTCATCATATGCTTCTATTGTCCTTCTGCCCTTCATCAAGGTCATGAATTCTATGGCCCGCATAGACCTTTCACTATCTAGCACATATCGGTGGAAGATTCTTTCTTAGAATTCTGCCTAGGATAAACCTGTACCATCATTGGGAACGATCAATTTCTCCAAATTCCACCAGTGTTCAGCATCACCTTTTAGTTGGTAGACCACATAAAAAACTTCATGTTCTTTAGGGAATCACATATATGTGAACACTTTCTTCATCCCAGAGATTCTTTCATCCATAATTTAGTAGTCCTTTTGCCCTTTGAAAATATGGCGCTTCATATTATGAAAAACCTTCATGTTCAATTCCATTCCTAGCTATCCTCAGGATGTGTGCCCCTAGTCTACTATCAGCCTTCTCACAGGAGCTGGTCTCACACTTGACTCAGCTACATGGATAAGTTCTTCTGCCGGCCTTCTTTTTGTTTGTAACAATTCCTAAAGAGTTTGGGCGATATTATCCATCATTCCCACCATGACGCCAAATTTCAGCATTGCCCCTTGCACCAGGGGAACTGCTCTTACTAGTTCCCTCTTAGCCTTTGGCTGCCCCATTTCTTCTAGCTCAATGACCATTTCGTCATCGACTTCATTTCGGCATTGGTCTAGATCCATCGCCCTATCATGGCTGCTCTTCTTTGCTTAGGGCTTCTAGTTGAGCCTCTCTAATAATAATGCCTGTAGCTCGAGTACGAGTAGGCTACCTTTGTGTCTCTTCTTTCACCATATGGGATTTTCCTTTGTCTATTCTTTTTCTTGGTGCCATACTGCATAATTTACCATCATAGAATCATATAACCATACATAGATATACGATGATTGAATTTCATTCACTTACATTGTATATGTTCAAGCTTAGTTATTTGCAAATCCTTGTTGTTTTTATATGAATTTCATATTTATTTATCAAATTTTCTAGGTGTTCGAAGATTGGAAAAGAAGAAAAAATGAAAGGAAAAGATGAAGTGTAAAGATTGGAAAAGAAGAAGGCTAGCAAAGGAGCAACAAAGCAAAGAATTTGGAGGTAGCAACTCCCAAGCTGCGGCCTGAAAATCTAAGCTGCAGCGTGAGAATCCAAAGTGCCATTCCATGAAGATAGCATTTTCCAAGCCGTAGCTTAGAATGTCCAAGTTGCGGTGTGAAGGATTTTCAAGGCAAAATATTTGTTTAGCAAATGTAAGGCTTTGAAAATTTCAGGTACGTAAATTTTAATTTTGCAGATTCGACAAGTAGTATATTGGAATATAATTAAATTTTTAAGAATATTATTATAAAAAAGTTATGAAATTGAGTGGATTATTAATATAAACATGAAGATGAGATTTGGGGTATATTAAAGTATATTAAATAAATGATTTAAGTGAAAAAAATGAATTTAAATTGGTGAAACACTGAAGGTGTATATACTAAAAAAGATAGATTTATTTTATAAAAAAATTATAAAAATGGATAAAATATCCATATTAATGTGATTATGACAAGGATACATGTTAATCAATGATTAACAGTTGAAGAAAAATCAAAAACTGCATGTGAAAGTCGAAATACCGAGTTACTAGTGATTTCCAAATTGTTTTTGATTAAATCAAATTTAATGGAGAAAAATAAATAAAATTATATAAACAATCTATTTAATGGATACAAAATTTATTTGGGCATATGATTTATTAAATGAGTGACTCATATGTGTTAAAGATGAGGATTAAATGGCGTTTTAAAATTTCAAGTGCGTGCATGTGCATAGAATTGAGTGGAGCATACACTACCCTAATAAAAGCATTATAAAAATCAATGTTTTGTAATGCCTTTCCATCTCTCATCATTTACACCTATTTGTTCATGCCCTCCAACATGAGTGCTCCTTCTCCATCATTTCAATCTTCCATTTTGGGTAGTTTCACTTCAAGAAATTGCTAACAAACTTTAATAGAAGTGAGTAGTGGGCCTTGGAATTAATTTTCTTGTGGGATCAAGGGATGGTAGCTACCAAAAAAGGGAGAAGTGTTGCTGATTAGTGGGACCTACCAAGAAATTTTAGAGATTAATTTATGGATTTAATTCAATAGAGATGTTAATGATGTTGATGGAACAATTTAATGCAAATCTTGTTGAATTCTTACTAAATTTTTAAACCCTAAGGCACCAGGGTTTGTTGGAATTTTTCAATGGGGCTTAGGGGATGTGATTAAGGTGTTTAAATCATGAATAATTATTAATTAATTTTAGTTAAAAATCAGCAATTAAGGGCTTAAAACAAGCTATTGGAAAAATGAAATTATATGGTTATACATGCTGTCCATAGGATTTTTAGGGCTGTAAATCTGAATTTTCATCAAGGTAATTAAGCCAAGTTGTAAAGGGATAATCATGTCTTAATTAACTCCTAATAATTCAATTAGTGGGCCCAATCAGATTGTAAGAATGGATTGCAATTAGCATGAAAAATAGGACACATACATTAAACTTTAAAGTCTATCAAGTAACTATGTTGAGCATGATTAAAACACTATCAAATAAATTTATTTTATAAATATAAAAATATTTGGTTATATTAAATATATTGGAATATAAATTTATAAATTTAATAGAAAAATTCCAACATTAGCATGTCCAAAAAAATTTAGAAAATGAATACCCTGAAATTCGCTATTGCCAGAGTGTCCATCCTGAAATTGCACATGGTGTTGATGGAATCCCAATTTTGACCCATAAATTGTTTGATTTTAGAAACATGTTCAATATAAAAATTTTCTATATTGCAATTATATTTGTAAAAAGATGAGAACCATTAAATTATGATTTTATATGAGAGAGTTATAGCTAAAACAGTGTAATAGTCTCTAAATCAATAAGTGTTACTATTTGGCCCATGAAGCAAATTATGCAATGAATTATCAAATGTTTTCAACATGAAAGTTGTAAGAATTAAAATTATCTACAAATGACATAAGAATCACTTAATTTGGAATTATATGAGAGAGTTATACCAAATTACTAAAATTGTACCTAGGAAATGATTCACTGCAAAAGATGTCACTTGTGGGGCCCAATGACCCAATTTAGAGGCCGAATTAGAAAATGTGTTCAACATTGAAGTTGTAACCCTTGACATTATCTAAATAAGGAGATAAAAATCACTAAATTTATGATTAATATGAGAAATTTATGAATAGTTTACTATAACTATGTCTAATAGGGCAAAGATGAATTATGTAAAATGCAATGAAATGCATTAGGCTGAAAAATCTGATCATTATGCTTTATTATAATAATGGAAATTGCTTATGTATATGTATATATAAATAAGATATGGGATTGATGTGATATGTGTAGGATTTTCTGGCATGGGGGCGATAAGTCGAATTTGAAAAGATGTGGATTATGAAGTAGATCATTATGAGGTAACTAGGTGTACTTGTATGTTTGCATGAATGATTGAATGGATGGGGATAGTATCTATCCCACCATGCTAAAAGGGCATGTATGTTTTGGATGTAATGACTATTAAGAGATAGTAAGTATCCCATAACTATTTTGTTATAATTATTCAATGGGATAGGTATCCCATATTCGTTTTGGTGTTATAAGTGTGTGATTGTATAAAGACTGAATGTGTACATGAGTGGGATTGTGAATATCCTAGGATTAACAAATAAATGTGAGTTTGTATCCATGATGTAGGATTGGTAAAAATCCCAAGTTACATGATTTGTGTATTGATGTTATTTCCTGTTTAATGTATAGATTAGTGAGAGAGAGGATATCTCATGCTTGTGTTTATTATTATTACCTTGATATATGGAGATGCGAAAATATAATATGGGGATATGAGAATATTCTAAGATGCAGATTATACATGAGTATGATTTTATTATGTATATGTTTGGATGTATAATGCCGAGATTTTATTGTATTTTTTTTGAAATGACCTAGATATAATCATGCCTAAATGGCATGGGTTGATATGTATGCAAATGTGTGGATTGGTTTTTGGGATACAAATGGATCCCTCATTTTGTTAATTATTTTTTGATTTCACACCTACTTACTAAGTTTGTTCGGACTCACTCTTTATTCATATTTTTAGCTAGCAAGTCGAGCCATTAGAAGAGAAGTCGGGTAAAGAAAGTACAACAAGGGATTTATATTTTAATAATGTATTAAATTAAAATTTTCATCATGTGTATATTTGAAATCATGTTAGCATATGTCCAATGATGTATAAAGTGTATCAAAGAGTGATAATTTTGTATAATTGTAATGTAAGGGCATGTCATTATATAATTGTAAGTGAGTGGTTGAAAGTTGTATGGTGGAGGAGCACATTCAATGCCATCATGATGCAGCCACGGTCTTGGGGGAGCCTATGGAGTTGTAGGAATGTTGTGTGGATGAATGGAGTAATATTGAAGTGTGTAATTTCTAACTTTTATGAATTATAATGGAGAAAATATATCCTAATATGTGATGAATATTTGCACCTAGGTGGACAACCCTATTTTCAAGGGAAACTCTTTCCAATTTTTTATAAAAATTAGGTCAACTAGAAAATGGTATCAGAGCAACCCCACCCTAGAAGTGAAAAAAAAAATCATAGTATAATTATGTGTATTTGCAATGTAAAATGTAGTAACAACCCCAAGAGGACGAGGTGTTACAGCAAATTCCAAGCTGTGGCATCGGCGATGTCGAGGTTTTCTGCCCAATTTTCTGTTGCATTGTCTTACTGGTTTTTAAGGTAATAAGATAGGATATTTTAAGAGATCTTTTCCACATTCATTTAGTTTTTTTTTTAAGGGTTCTAACGGGTGGAGCTTTGAAGTTTCTTCTTGAGAAGAAGGGAGATTGCAAGTAAACAAAAAGAAGAAGAGATGATATTCTTCATTGTGATGATCCTATCTAAAGGAGTTGTTTTGATTTTTATTATAAACTAAATCCCCCTTTATAGGGTGAAGATGTAACCCTATTTGATACTCTTTGTTATGTGGATTATTAGTTATAAATGGCTATATGATCTTGTTTCATTTATTATACTATTTACAATGATTTAATTCATTTTATTGCTTGATCCCCAATATTATGAGTTGGATTGATTATCTAAGCATGGTTAAGGTAGACACCGTATGCTAAACCATCTTATTTTAGTTCATTATGTCCTTAAGCTTAATAGGTTTTCACCTCAATTATGCTACACAATATAGGTAATTCGAATGAGTGAAAATACTTGATTTGAACTCGCATACCTAACGTTAATGAGCATACATTTGAAAGAATGAACCCAAGTGAAGCATTGAATCTAACATTCCATTGGCAAAAGGGTATCATTTAGTGGTAAAATCGGATCCAGAGACCCTTGCATCTTATTAATCTCCCTACATTATTATTAGCCATTGATTTTTACCATTGCTTTCAGTTTCTAAAATTCTATTAATCATTACACCTCATTCATTTAGTTATAAATACATTCTTTTTAAAGATAGTGTAATTTAGTAACTAAAATTAATTAAGTCAGTTCGGTCATTCTCTATAGGATAGACCCTTGCGTTGCACACTATACTACTATACGTTCGTACACTTGTAAGAAATTATGATTTGAACCATCACGTTTTTGGCATCATTACCGAGGAATGATTCAAAATTGATTTGATTAATTTAGTTATAATTATTCTTTTTATTTTTGTATCTAATTGTATATAAGATTATTTTTAATTGTTTTCTTCTTTCCTTTATAGTACTATGAATGAACAGAAGGAGATGACTAAATCCAACTTTGTATGCATTGAACGATCATGGTGACAAAGTAGAAATTGAAACCAAGAGTTTAAGTGAAGGAGAAGAAATACACATGGCTAACAGCATAGAGAACCGAGTGGCTCAACAAGCTCAACAACTAATGAAAGGGTTTACATGCCCAACTATAGGGATTTCACCTTTATGCATTGTATTAGATGGTGCTGCTAGAAATTATGAACTGAAGCATATTCATTTTAACATGCTTTCATATTTTCATAGTATAGCTTTAGAGGATCCACTAATATTTATGCGTGGTTTCTATGCAACCATCCAAAATTTTTCATTGTAGGGACTAATCGAAGGCCAATTATGTACGAAATGTTTTTCATACACTCTGAAAGATGCAACAAAGACATGGTTCATGACATTAGCTCCTGGCTCATTAACAACATGGGGAGTAGTTTATAATAAATGTATTGGTAAATTCTACTCTCATGCTAAAACTGTTAAGTTGAGAATAAGGTAGCTACTTTCTCTCAATTGGATGGTGAAGCTTTCAATGAGGCATGGGAGAGGTTTAAAGTAATTTTGATTCAATGCCCTCATCATAGATATCCACTTGAATTGTGGAACCAATTTTTCTATGATGGATTGACACAACCATGCCAAGCTATGGTTGACAATGCTGTAGGTAGAGCCATGGGAGAAAAGACTCTAGAAGGAACATATGAGCTAAATGAAATGTTGGGAGCAATATCTTAGCAAAAGAGTGTAAGAGGTAGATCTAGAGGACTTTATGAAGTGAACTCTAACTCTGATCTATCTATGCAGATGTCAAAGATGGCTAAGCAAATGAAGCCAATGTGCTCTATGATGGTGCACTTGAAAAAAACAAAACTTGCCCCAATAGAAGTTTGTTCTTTTTATGGTAATTTAGGACACTCACCTAATGTTTTACCTTCAAATGAACATTTTTCAGGTGGTGCTGAGCAAGCTAATACAATGGATTTCTACAACCAGCGGCTACAGAATGACCCTTAATCAAACTCTTACAATCTTAGTTGGATAAACCATCCTAACTTTTCTTGGAACAATGCCAGAAATCAGAATCAAGCTAGAACTTCATTTCAACTACAATCAAAGAAGCCTAGCCTTGAAGAAACTATGTAGAGTTTCATTCAAGCAACACAAACCCAGTTCCAGAATGATGCAACCAAATTTGAAAACATTGATTCAGATTCCATAACATGGAGGCATCCATGAAAAAGATGGAAACTCAGTTAAGACAAATTGCAGAAGCCGTACAGAGCCACACACCTGGGACGTTGTGTAGCCAACTAGAGCAAGCAAAAGCAATAATAACACTGAGGAGTGGAAAGGTAATTGATGATATAGTTAGAGAAGAAACTAATAGTTCAATTATTTCTGTAGGATTGGAGAAGGGGATGAAAAAGGCAAAGGAGGAAGTGCATCCAAAGAAGGTAGTGTTTCTAGTAGTTGACCCCACTATTAACTACAAAGCACCTCCACCGTATGATCCTCTTGTCCCTTTTCTAGGAAGGGTGAAGTAGAGCAAGTTTGATAAAGCATTTTCTAACATTTATGATATCCTTTCTAAGGTTAATGTTAATTTACCTTTGCTTAATGT
The DNA here is from genome assembly GCA_036873735.1 of Pouteria campechiana. Taxonomy (NCBI): domain Eukaryota; kingdom Viridiplantae; phylum Streptophyta; class Magnoliopsida; order Ericales; family Sapotaceae; genus Pouteria; species Pouteria campechiana. The sequence goes on from JAYJMB010005841.1 coordinate 27,467, forward strand.
GATAAATAACATGCCTACTTATGCTAAATTCTTGAAGGAACTAAACACAAGGAAGCGTAAGTATGAGCCACATGAGAAAGTGGGCAAATTGAAACCTACTACAATGTCTCTATAACTTGCAGGTGGATTAGTTAAATAGCCTAGAGGCATTATAGAGGACATTCTTATGCAGATTGATAAGCTGATTATTTTTGCAGATTTCTTTATGCTTGACATGGAGAGGCAAATGATTTTAAAAATAGAAGTACCTATTCTTTTGGGACGCCCACTTATGGTAACCACCAAGACAATCATTGATGTTCAAAATGGGAAGTTAAAGATGACTGTCTTAGATGAAACTATAGAATTTTCTATTTATAATTCTCTATTACTACCTTTAGATCCTAGTGGATGTTTTCAAGTTGATGAATTGGACTCACTTGTTTTATCAACTTTTGTATAGGAAGAGACAACTAATAAATTAGAATTGGTGCTCACTACAGATGGATTGGACAAAGATGAAGAAATGATGAATTTGAAAGTAGAACTTGATAGAGCAGAGCAAGTTAGAGGAGGGGAGGTTTCCAATGAAGGATTGTCACATGTGAACCCAGAAGTGGAACAATCTATTGCTACATTGCCCCATCTAGAATTGAAGCAATTATCTCAGAACTTAAAATATGTATTTCTTAGTGAAAATAATACTCTTCCAGTGATAATTATTTTTGACTTATCTATTGATGAAGAACATAAGTTGATGAATCTGTTGAGAGAGCACAAATGGGTTATAGGGTGGACCTTAATAGACATCAAGGGAATTAGCCCCACTATGTGCATACATAAAATTTTGCTGGAAGATGATGCAAAGACTTCCAAACAAGCTTGGAGGAGATTTAACCCACATATAAAGGAAGTTGCGAGAGTAGAGGTGATCAAATTGTTGGATGCATGTATTATCTATCCAATCTCTAATAGTAAATGGGTAAGTCCAGTGCATATGGTATCAAAAGAGTCTGGTCTTTCTGTTGTTAAAAATGACAATGATGAATTGTTGCCAATGAGAATGACTACAGGGTGGTGGATATGCATTGATTACAGGAAACTCAATGTAGCCATAAGAAAGGATCACTTTTCCCTTCCTTTTATTGATCAAATGCTTGAAAGATTGGCAGGCCATGCTTACTACTATTTTCTGGATGGTTTTTCAAGTTATAATCAAGTTTCAATTGCCCTAAAAGATCAGGAAAAAACCACTTTCACCTACCTATTTGGAACGTTTGTGTATTGGAGGATGGTTTTCGGTTTGTGCAATGCCCTTACAACTTATCCAAAGAGTATGATGTCCATCTTTTTTGACATGATTGAAAAGTTTATTGAGGTGTTAATGGATGATTTTTCTATTTTTGGAGACTCATTTGATGATTGCCTTAAGAACTTAAGATTGGTGCTTAGAAGGTATATGGAAATGAATTTGAGACTAAGTTGGGAGAAATGCCACTTCTTAGTGAAGCAGGGAACTGTGCTTGGACATATTATTTCAAGTAAAGGCATTGAACTAGACAAGACAAAAATTGAATTGATTGCAAAGTTACCTCCCCCAATTTCAATCAAGGGCGTTAGAAGTTTTCTTGATCATGGAGGCTTTTACCAATAGTTTATTAAGGATTTCTCAAAAATTTATAGACCGCTCTATAACCTGCTGGCCAAGGATATAACTTTTTGTTTTGATGAGGAATGCCTTGTTGCCTTCAACACCTTGAAAGAAAAATTAACATCAGCTCTGATTTTAGCAGTCCCTGACTAGTCCATTCCATTTTAACTCATGTGTGAAGCATTGCACTTTGCTGTCAGTGTTGTCCTAGGATAAAGAGTAGATAAATTACCTCATGTAATTCATTATGCAAGTAGGACTCTAATGAAGCATAATTGAACTATTCTATCACTGAAAAAGAATTGCTTGCAATTGTGTTTGCTTTAGAAAAATTTCATTCTTACTTGATTGGCTTGAAGGTAATTTTTTATTCAGATCATGCTGCATTGAGATATTTGCTAACAAAAAAAGATGCTAAGCCTAGGTTGATCAGGTGGATCTTATTGTTGCAAGAGTTTGATCTGGCAATCAAGGACAAGAAGGGGTCTGAGAATGTTGTAGCTGATTGGTGGAAGGAATTGATTTTGAGCAAGAAAGAGGAAACGAAAACATTCCTATCAATGAGATCTTTCCTAATGAACAATTATTTTCTATGAAGGGGAGTGAACCTTGGTACACTGACATTATAAATTACTTGGTTAAAGGAATCTTTAATCCTTTGTTGAATTCACAGGGAAGAAGAAAGTTGCTGTCGATAGTGAGGCATTATTTCTAGGATGACCCAGTCTTGTTCAAAATATGCCCAGACCAAATCATTAGGCATTGTGTTCCAAAAGATGAGTAGCAGAGTATTTTAAGACATTGTCACACATTTAGCTATGGAGGGCATTTTGAAGGAAAGAAAACTGCTCTTAAAGTCTTTCAATATAGATTTTATTGGCCAATTATTTTTAAGGTTATGCCTTTTGTGTAATGTGTGACAGATGCCAGAGAATAGGGAACATTGGAAGGAGGGATGAGATGCCACTTACAGGTAACCTTATCATTGAACTTTTTGATGTATAGGTCATTCATTTCCTAGGTCCTTTCTCGCCATCCAATGGGAACTTGTACATTTTGCTTGCTATAAATTATGTATCTAAGTGGATTGAAGCTATGGCCACTAAGACTAATGATGCTAATGTTGTGCTGAGATTTTTGAAAGATGAGATTTTTTCCAGGTTGGGCACTCCCAGAGTAATCATTAGTGAAAGGAGAACTCACTTTGTAATAAGTTTTTCATAGCTCTATTGAAAAAGTATAACATCACTCACAAGGTTGCAACACCTTATCATCCACAAATGTTAGGGCAAGTTGAAGTCAGCAACCGATAAATAAAAGAAATTTTGGAGAGGACTATGAACACTTTAAGGAAAAGATTAGGTAATGAAGTTGAATGATGCCTTATGGGCATACAAGACCATTTTCAAAACCCCAATCAGAATGAGTCTATACAGACTTATTTTTGGGAAAGCTTGCCATTTGCCTGTTGAGTTGGAGCACAAGGCATATTGGGCTGTAAAACATCTGAATTGTGATTCGGAAAAGGTAAGAGAGTAGAGAAAAAACTTTAGCTTAATGAACTTGATGAGCTGAGGAATGAAGCATATGAGAATGCTAAGATCTACAAGGAGTGAATCAAGAAATATCAAGATGAAGTTATTTATAAATGGCACATTGAACCTGCAATGGGTGTTTTGCTCTATGACTCATGTTTAAATTTGTTTCCAGCAAAACTATAATCGCATTAGGTTGGTCTATTCTTGGTCACATAGGTATTTCCTCATAGAACAGTTGAATTGAAGAATCCAAAAGATGAGAGCATCTTCAAGGTTAAAGGTCATTAAGTCAAGAGATACAGCAGGGATGATGTGCAAATGTAGTTGAATGAAGTGTGTGAATTTGAAAACTTGTAGATGAGGGAGTTTGTCTTACTTAGATGTTAAATAAAGTGTTTATTGGGAGGCAACCCAAGCTTTTTTATTTTTAGTTGTTTCAATTTCTTAGAAGTAGTGATTAATTTTCCATGAATGAAGTATGCTAGTTACAATTCTTGCATTAGCTTATGTAGAGTTGATTGGATTTTTAAGTTCTGAAATTACATTGTTATTTTTCTATTTACTGAATTGAGTAAATTATTGTTTTGGGATTGTCAGGTTAGACTCATGAATGAGGGAAATGGGGAGCTAAACATATGAACTTCCAAGGCAAGGAACCATCAATTGTAGCTTCATGTAGCTTGAAAAAGCATTTTACAACTTGCAATTAGAAATTCTTAAACTACTACTTGCATTTTCCAAGTCATGGCATGATTATGAAGTGCTTGGACAATTCAACATTAAGTGCTTGGACAATTCAACATGAAAAGCTTGAATATAAGGCAATCAAAAAGTTCCAAGCTGCGACTTGCATTTTCCAAGTCGTGACGTGAAGGTGATTTACTTGGAATGTCCATTCAGAAATTCTTAGGTTGTAGCTTGAATTTGCCAAGCCGCAACGTACACATGGAGACCAACTTGAAGGGTGTGGCAAGTGCAATCAGAAGTTTTCACGCCACGAACTTGAATTCCGAGTCGCGACATGCGTACGTCAATGTGAAGAGAATAAAACCCTATTTCCTTTTTAATCGCACATTCTCTCCTCTTTCCCATCTCAACTCACTCCTTCTCTTCTCCACTTCCCTTCAAGCTAAGAAATCCCCTTCAAGCCAAATAATCTTCTTTCCTTCTCCTCTCAACTCACACACTCTCAAGATGCCATCACTCTCTCAACTATTATCCCCAAACATCTAGTTTCCTCCCAAATGCCTTATCTCATTTTTGGTTATTTCTGTCTCCTCTCAACAATGTGGATTTGGGGATTGAAGAACAAGTTCAAGAAAATCAAGTGTTTCTCCTTATTTCTCATGTTTTTTTATTGATTTACTACTTTGTCATTGAATTTACAAGGATTTAGAGTGTGATTGTTGTGTTGGAGAGTGGTGGGTTCATGTGCATTCCATGTGTTTGATGGTTTGTAGGAACCAATTGGGTTGTGAAAATTCGATAGAATAAAGGGGATATGAAATGGTGGATGATGTATACCTAAAGTGCTTCATGAATTAAGTGACTTACATTGAGAAAAATCTGTGAAATTTGTAGTGCCTACAAGGTGTTTATAGAAAAGACTCATTGAAGTCAAGGTCACATTTTCATTGTGTGAATCTTAATGTGAAGAAGTTTCTAAATTGTTGAGAAGTTAATCACCTACCCTAGGATTGTAATTCATCATGCCTCCTAAAAAGGTTACAACTATCAGTCCATCGAAGAGGAAGCAGGATGGAACTTTTGAACAACATATTGAGCCCACTTTTTTCAGAGGACTATACCCACTTTATTGTCTACAGGTCATGCATCCATAAGTGGGTAATTCATCTTTTGTCAAGTAGTATTTTGGAGATGATTAACCATAGAGGTTGGGAATGATTAGCAGCACAACCAAGTGCTAAACTAGTGCCAGTCATTCAGGAATTTTATGCGAATACTAGGGACTCACATAAGGTAGACCCAACATAATTAAAGGTGATAGTGCTAGAAAAGATGATGCTTTATGATCACTCCTTCATTAATTGAATCTATGGATTAGAAGATATTGATGAGGATGAATTTTTAGCTTGGTTGGAGCAAGGGCCTGATCTTGAGGCTGTCCTCAATTTACTTGCCAAACTAGGGACCAAATGGAAGGGTAGGAATGACAGAGTAAACAGCCTTCCACAGGGCATCTTAAACCAAAGAGTAGAGTGTGATGTCACCAAGGAGAGAGCACTTTTCAATTATGCTATCTAGACTGGACTGTCTATTGATGTGGGACATGTGATTGAAACATCCATAGTTTTACTATTCACAGGAAAGATAACTGGAGGCTTGAGACATCCTTCTCTAATTTATGGGGTTGTCTCCAAGCCGGTGTTCCTACTGCTATTTCTAAGGAGCTCCAACACCTGTTGTCTCCCATCACCCATACTATGCTCCACTCATTTGAGAAACAAAGTGGTCGTGAGGAGGCCTTAAGTGTACCTGATGCCCCTGAGCTCTTCTTAGTAGCAACCTTCCATGCAACCGCTCACTATTAAGCCAACAATATCTGATTTACATGAACATATTAGGGAATTGAGAGACTACATTGAGCATCAGGATAAGGAAAGGCTAAGGGAGCAGCGGCAACAATACCAATTCTTTGTGGACCACACCATCACATTGAATGCCATGTTTCAAAACTGAAGTATGTTGCAAGGATCCAGCTCCTTAGTCTTTCCTACTCCACCAACTTATCCAGCAGTCTCTCCACCTATAGAAGAATCAAATTATGAGTTAGAGGAGTAAACCCAACTATCTCAGGGAAGTAATCTATTTCATTTACTTCATTATACGTTGAGGACAATGCTCTCTTCAAGTTTGGGTGTGTTTGGTTTGTTATAGATTATCTAGTTTTTGTGTTTTGTGTTTAGTTAATTTATCTAGTTTGTGTGTTTAGTTAATTTATCTAATTTGTCTACCTAGTTATGTTATGTTTAAATTTTTAGGTTTAGTGGTATATTTGATTATGGTTATGTTTTTGTGTGTTTTGAGCATTGATTAGGGCCATCAAACAAAACTAAAGACATGCATGTGATATTTGATAATAGTTGAGTTGAACATGATAGGAATCACTATTGCATGCATGCTTGACTTGATTCTTTGTGTAATTTGCTATAGATCCTTATACACATTGATCATATTGACTTAGACATTTCTTTTAAAATCTTTGAATACTTAGCATAAATTTAGAAGACTAAGTGTGCATTTTTCAATATGAATTCTAAAATTCATATTGAAAAATATGAATTTTAGAATTCATATTGACTTAGACATTTTTTTTAAAATCTTTGAATACTTAGCATAAGTTTAGAAGACTAAGTGTGCATTTTTCGATATGAATTCTAAAATTCATTATAACTATGGTTGAAACAAGCATTAGATGAGATAGAAGAAAAACAAGAATAAAAACTCATTGTTTATAGGAGGGATCACATCTCTATGAATGGAAAAGAAAATAAGTTTGGGGGTGTCATAGTAATATAACCCTAGGATTAGGGGGTTCACATTTGGGAAAAGAAGATAAAAATAAATAAATAAAAATTGAGGAATGTGATAGTAATAGAGCCCACAAAAAGGAAAAATATCAAATGCTCATCTAATGTAGTCTTTTTGGTTTAATTTGTGAATTCTCAGGGTTGCATTGAATATGTATTACTTAGTTGCTTGAATGAATTTAAGTGTGAAAAGATATAGATTGAAATGGCTATAATTCTTGCACATGCACATGGAATCTAAGGTGTAAAGGAAAAGGCTCAGGTTGAAAATTAACTATGCTTATTTTATTGAGGTTTGTGATTAACGACTAGATCGATATTCATTGTGTCCTTTATGAGTTTTTCTATTTCTATTTTGCTCTAGGACGAGTAAATGATAAGTTTGGGGTTATTTGATGAGTGAATTTCATTCACTTACATTATATATGTTCAAGCTTAGTTATTCACAAATCCTTGTTACTTTTAGATGAATTCATATTTATTTGTTGAATTTTCTAGGTGTTTGATGATTGGAAAAGAAGAGAAAATGAAAGGAAAAGATGAAGTTTAAAGATTGGAAAAGAACAATGTTAGCAAAGGAGCAACAAAGCAAAGAATTTGGAGGCAGCAACTCCCAAGCCGGGGCGTGAAGGGTTTTTCAAGGCAAAATATGTGTTCAGCAAATTCCAAGCCATGACACTGGTGCCATTTGGGTTTTCTGGCCAATTCTGGTTTTTAAGACAATGAGATAGGGTTTTTTAGGGGATTTTTTCCACATTTATTCAGGGTTCTTTTTTGAGGGTTCTAGGGGACGGAGCTTTGAAGTTTCTTGTGGAGAAGAAGGGATTGCACGTAAGTAAGAAGAAGAAGAGAGGATGTTCTTCATTATGATGATCCTGCCTAAGGGAGTTTTTTTGATTTGTATTGTGAATTAAATCCCTCTTTCTAGGGTAAAGATGTAACCCTATTTGATACCCTTTGTTATGTGGATTGTTGATTATAAATGACTATATGATCTTGTTTCATTCATTATATTGTTTGTAATGATTTGATTCATTTTATTGCTTGATCACCGATATTATGAGTTAGATTGATTATCTAAGGATGGTCAAGGTAGATACCATATGCTAAACCATCTTATTTTGGTTCATTATGTTCTTGAGCTTAATGGGTTTTCACCTCAATTATGCTACACACCATAGGTAATTGAAACAAGTGAAAATACTTGATTTGAACTTGCATACCTAATGGTAATGATCATACATTTGAAAGAACGAACACAAGCAAAGCCTCGAATCCAACATTCCACTAGAAAAGGGGTATCATTTAGTGGTGAAATAAGATCCCTAGACCCGTGCATCTTGTTAATCTCCCTGCATTATTATTAGTCATTGATTTTTACCATTGTATTCAGTTTCTAAAATTCTATCAATCATTAGACCTTATTCATTTAGTTACAAATACATTCCTTTTATAGATAGTGTAGTTTAGTAACTAAAATTAATTAAGTTGGCTGGGTCATTCTCTGCGGGATCAACCCTTGTATTGCACACTATACTGCTATATAGCCATACTCTTGTGAGGAATTGTAATTTGAACCATCAATGTAAGATCAATTCAACTTATCAGATTAGGACTTCCAATGTCATTGTTGAAACTAATGTTTCCCTCCCATGTTTCTATGGGCTTGCTAATTCATACCAAGCATGTCATGTATTATTGGATTTGACAACCCTTACCATCACAATTTTGGGACTTATATCCATCAACATTCTAGGTATCAAGCAACCAAATCGCTATGATACCACTCTATAACACCCTACTCCTCGGTCGTTATTGTAGGGCAGTATCATTAGGAACACTAGGCAGAGTTTCCCTCCAACCCATACAATCCATCATTATATATATAATCATGTGTACCAAAATCATAATTAATTAAATCACACTTACAGCCATAGATCACCCAAAATCAGTAGTCGTATTGTGATGGGGGTAGTCAAGGAAATTCCTTACACATCCTATTATAATGACATGCCAACAAAATAAATTTATATAGATTGATATACAAACTTGCTGAACATTATGAATTTATAATTTATACACACATTCCAAAATGACAAAAAGAGAATTTTCATAATTATGTGAGTATGATTCATGGCCTATCTTGATCTTGAGCTCCAACCCCATGTTGAACTCCATCTTCAAGCCTGTCAACTAGAAACCATAATTAAAACAGGGTAATTCTAAGCAACTCAGTAAGCAGGTATGTGATTAAATAGTAATTAAACATCAAAGTATTAAAATCATGATCATATCACATATAGATGCAAATCTATGTTATACTATGTTTCATAACAATGCAATAATGATCCATTAGTATGGTGTATCAATTGTTATTATTTAAGTTACATCATAGTCTCATAGTTTATCCATACTTGGCTCATCTTTAGCTCACTCTCAACACATCACTATCATCATATTACTTTCATCCTTTCATACCCATACTTCATCAATCCACTATTATCATCCCCAAATTAATCTCTGGGAGGCAGTCAACAGAATAGACAATACACTTTCCCCTTCTCGGTGTGTCTCGGTCCCTCCCTGTAACCCCGACTATGAAGACTACCAGGGCCACGACAGTAGTTCACTATTATTCATGGAACCCTACTCTCTTTGCTCCACATGGATCACAGCTTTTTCATTCATACCTATGAGGTAATCAGGTGTGTCACATAAATCAAGCTAATCAGGCCTTCATGCCAATCAGGCGTATCCATATTTGGTTGTACAAGCCAGCATGCCAAGTAGGCGTATTGATGTATGACCATATAGGCTATCATGCAAACCAAGCATATCAATATCTGACTACACACACCACTACACAAACCGGGTGTATAAATATCCAGCCATATAGTCCACCATGCCAACTAGGCGTATCAATATCCGGCCATACAAGCCTCCACACCAACTAGGTGTATCAATATCGGGCCATACAAGCCACCACGCCAACCAAGCATAACAATATATAACCATGTCATCCCAGGATAATCATACATCATAGGGACTAAAACAATTATATGCCCTTCTAGCATTTTGAATACCCCATTTTTATGTCTTTGACTCCAAAAATTGCCCCAAATCCTTTAGGAAAGACCTCATCAACACCCTAACAAATCCATCAATTAAATATAAAAAATAAATAAAATTTTCACAAAATTACTATTCTAGCGCCGTGGCCTTAGATTCAGGCATCGCGAAACCACGGCACTATCGCACCCAATTCACTGCTCACTATCACGCCTTATTTTCTCCCCATTGCTACCTATCCTCTTTTGCACATTAATTGCAAGTTTTAAACACCATATTTAAGCATCATCAATATACTTCTTAAATTTACTTAAATTTACATGTCCTTCTCATAACAATTCTTACATATCAAATATTCCAACTATGTACATGATTTCCATAACAATCTAGGCGCGATGCAATGATCCTTAGTGCAATGTCATGAATGGCTATATCCAATATTAAAAACCAAACTTATATATGAAAAATAAAAATAAATTGATAGATTACACACAATAGCTAAAGTAAATACTTGGTAACTCCATTTTCCTCACTTTCGATCATGGAGCAATAAAGTGCAGATGGTTCAAATCATGACTAAGGCATAATGAAACTAGTTATAATGGAATTCAAAACTCCATGCCCAGAATGCATATTCATATACTTTCAATAGCAATTTCAAAGAAAATAAAACCTACTTACCTTTATATGGAGAACCACACCCTCTTAAGCCATGAGCTCAGTAATTACGAATCCAAATCAAGGATCTATAATTCCTATACATACAATACATGTCCCATTAGCATTTTCATGCCAATAAAGTCTACGAATCATCAATAGCTCAGTCCCTAACTCAAGTTCATCACATAGTCCTTTCTAGGGTTTACCTAACCACTACGTTTAAACCTCGGGAAAAGGCAAATTAAAATATACTAACAAAGCTCTGAAAGTATAATAATAAAGCTTAATTACACCACGTCCTTTTTATTTCCATTTCATCGAATGACTCATGAACACTTTTTAGATTCCTCTTTTCTAGCTATTGCTGGTATATGGATTCTTCCCTAATTTACATAAAATTTGGTTTTAACATGATTCATAACCCAATTAACGATCATAACACCCAAATCATGCCTTAATTCTCCTTTTTCCCATTTTCCAACCCAGCAAAACCCTAGTTCTTTATAGAACATCTTCCACAAGTCATAATTTAAAGAAATTACTTGGCAGGAAATACTAATTAGTGAAGGAAACTACTCATTTATTAATTTTCTCCCACCAATCTCCACAAACACTCTCTCTAGTGAAACTTCCCCAATTTTCCTCCCTTTTCCACTACTTAAGTTCACTAATTTCAATGCTTCCTTTACTCTAGCTAGTTGCAGTATGCTTCCTCGCCAATTTCCCTACTGGAATTCATCAAATTCTGCCAAAAATTTGGATTCCTTAAGAGGCCTGGGACATGAGGTGGGTTTGGGCAACAAAAATGGGGGTATTTGGGGCTAGTGGAGCAATTTAAGTTCCTCTATCTCCCATACTCTGGTGATGCATTGTAGCATGTGCACATGGGATCTATTCTATCAGCAATTTTGCAACTATATCAACATCATTCTATCCAATAACCATTATACCCATATTATTAGTCATGTTCCTCATGATTTAATCAAAATATTTTTTTAATTTCTTTAAAATACTATTACATATACATGCATCAATCAATTGCAAGATAAAGAAACAATGACTTGCACCTCAAAATTTTAGGGCGCCACAACAATCAGGCTTCAAAACATACATAAGATGAAGTGCAACTTATTTTGTACGAAGTGAAGTAGAGTTACAAATGCAAGGTATGGTTTAAACAAATTGGAACCAAGTTCAAACATTGATAAAATATGAAGCCAAGATGGATAATGATCCATGGTGATTTTAGATAAAGTCGAACAAATTCCAGATAGGACTAAAGTTCGCACATGGCTAAGTATTTCTTATTGCTTTAGTCACTCTGAGATCTTGCTTATTTCTGACAAAGTAAAGGATTTCAGATGAAGCCAAGTCCAAATCGTTCATATGAAGACTCTAGTTAGTTTGAAGTTTTTATTCTAGATAATGCAAAATTGAGAACGACTTCTATCTGCTAGTGTTTCAGACAAAGCTTTCTCTTCGTCTTTGTACCCATGCTTATTCTAGACAAACCAATTACATTCATCCTTATTCCAGACAATATGAAGTCAAGATAATGATGCAACAGTCTAAAAATCTTTGGATTCGCCCACATTTAGTGGATGTTAATCAAATAAGAAAGAGGATTAACGATATTTACAGCTATTCAATTTTTTTCTTCCAAGATTTCACAACTCCAATGTCCTCATGATAATCTGCGCTCAAAGTTGTTTCATCTTCAACCTTTTGGAGTTTGATTTCAACAAGCTTTAAATTGTCTTATTCATGTTGTGATTTTGCATTTATCCTTTGTACAAATTAGCCTAGCTAGAGGCATTCACTTATAAAAGTTTCTTTTCATTTGTTTGGTTCAACAAGTAGTGAGACTTGCTAACTGTATAAGTTCGGTCAGCTTGGAAACCAATAGTGTATAAGTTTATTGGTAAGCTTGGAAACCAATAGTGGATAAGTTAATTGGTAAGCTTGGAAACCAATGGTTGAAGAGTTTGTTGGTGAGCTTGGGAAAACCAACCATTATAGTGAAACTTGAGTGCAGTAAGGAAGGCTGACTCAGAAAGTAGAGTAGGTACCTAATTGGGCCGAACCACTATAAAAATATTCTTGTCCATGTGCCACATGATTTATTCCTTTTATTTTTAGCACCTTCTTTTAATTTGGTCATAAATTTTCAAAAGCTCAATTCACCTGTCCCCCTCTTGAGCTACTTATTGAACGACACCAACAATTAGTAGCAAAGCGGGCTTCAACAGTTAATCTTGATTACCAAATATTTAACTATTTGAAGAGATCCTAATGGCCAAAATGTTCCACAACATACCCACAAAGGGATAATTCATTTCCACACCTCCATACTTTGATGGCATTGATTATGGGTCTTGGAAAACAAAAATGCAAAATTTTATAATAGTCATAGATTACCAGTTATGGTTTACCATTGAAAGTGGCAAGGTAGTCCTCAATAGCAAAGATAGATACACCCCTTAGGACATACAAAATATAAAAAAAGATGCCAAAGCCAAAAATTGCCTTTACTGTACATTGTCCCCTTTAGAATTTGAGAAAATCTCCATGTGTGAGCCTACTACAGATATTTGGGTTAGTTTGGAGATTATTTATGAAAGACCTAATCAAGTCTAATGGACCAAAGCTAACATTGATTTATAGGAAATGGAGTAACTAGAAAGATCAATGCCTAAAAATTCAATAGAAGCTAAGGGAGAACAAATCACTACCTTCAGGTTCATCGCCATTCATGACAATGAGGTATTTTCTAAAACAGAAACTCCAAAATTTCAAGAAGTTTTAGAAGAACTATATGATGATTTAGACGCCTTAAAAGCCAAATATAAGGAGATCAAGAAGGCACTATTTAGAATGACCAATGAATGCTCCAAATTAATAGAGGAAAATGATGAGCTCAAGAATGATAAATCTACCATCAATGAACTTGAGCAAGTCAAGGCAGAGAACAATGCCCTAAGAAAAATGTTGATCTTCACCTTGTTGAAATTGAAACCAATGAAAAAAGGTTGCCAACAATGAAGGAAACATAATAATCATTTTAGAAGAAAACATAGGCCCAAACAAAACCTAATTTGGGATCCTAAAAATGTTGCGAAAGTAGTAAATGTCATACAATCTCTGAATATCAACTTAGTGGCACTAAAGAAGTCATGGGTACCAAAGTATACTGCCACTAACCCACCTGGACCCATTCTCAAATGGGTGCCAAAGAACATAGCATAACCTGCCAATGCAGGTGTGCTTGAGAGCCATTGGATGCAACAAGTGATATTCCAATCATGGTTGCTCAATGCATATGATAGGAATAGGGAGCCTAGCATATTATATCTCTGTGCATAATTTATATATAACATTTGATCATTATGTAATGCTCTTAGTTATATGTCTTAATACCATATCTTTATGAATATGCTAGTCATTCATCTCATATTTGTTCTCAAATGATTTGTGCAAATATGAATGAAATTAATCATTAAGATCATTACAGTCCCAAGGCATAAGTTAAGCAAGTTTTGAAAACCTCACAGTTTAAGGTGTCAAATTGGAATTTCAATCCTTGTTAGATCTTCTATAATAATCACTTTGATTCAATTTCCTTATTAGAATATTTCAAATGATGCTTTAGACATTTTGCTAGTCCTTCAAACCTTTTCTGCATTTCATGCTTTTAAGACTAAAGCCAAACACGCATTGATTGAAGTTAAAATTTTGGACTAAATAAAAATTTAACCTTCCATTTGAAACATCTATCTTTGTCCGAAATGTCTTAAACCCTAATACAATATTGAGAAACCCTTTAATAGTTCCATTTTAGACTAAGCATCACTATTACTCTTTGCTTCTGGAATCTCTCTTGGGAAGAAGGTGATTTGAGTTCCTACACCATTCAAACCGTTTTCCTTCCTCTTGAATCTCCTCTATTGCATTTCCATTTCAAAATTCCTCTTTCTCTGCTTCAGAGAATCCCCAACTCCATTCGCTCTCTCTCTCTCCCCCTCTCACTTTCTCTAATTCAAAACTCCTTTTCAAACCCTAAATCCCTATTGCTACAAATGGCCAATTTGAAAGAGGAAGAAATGTCTTTGGTGATTATATCCACTGAGACCAGGAGAAGAAGAAAAGAAGAAAAAAATAGATGAAGCTTTGACATCACAAAGAAGAAGATTGGACAAAGATGATGTTTCTGAGGTAATATTCAGAAATGTCAAATTTGCTTACAATGATTTCTTTGATGTATATGATAAGAAAAAGGCAGTAAAAGGAAGAGCTTTTGATTTTGATACTTTTGGAGAAACCAAAATGAATATGGATGTTTGTAGATGGATTGAGTTCCAAGAATGGAAGGACTTCATGAGTTGTAGAGACAAAAGCTACACAAGAATGATAAAAGTTCTTTTCTACAACTATGATTCCAAAAAAAAGAAATTATGGATAGGAGATAAAGAGATAGACTTATCTCCTAAGAGTATAAGGGAGTGTTTGAATCTCCTTATGGTTGAGAGACATGGATTTCGGTGGGCTACAAATAGAGCTAAATTATTTTTAGAACCAGCTGGTGGAGACAAAGTAAATAGTTTACACCCCAACTATCTAGATTTGGATCCTAAGCTAGCCCATATCCTTATCATCAACAATATCTATCCAAAGATTAGTGGCAGAGACAACATATTAGAGAGAGAAGCCAAAGTACTTTGGGCATTAAAGAATAAGAAGAAACTGGATTTGGCAAGACAATCCCAGACCATTTGTACCAAGTCAAATCCACAAAGAGGTTCCCTCTTCCTTATAAATGATCCTAGCAAAATTTCTAAGGACAGCAGGGATAGATCTATTGAATGAAGAAGGAGAAGATTTTAAGAAGACAGATGAAATAAATGAAGTTACACTAAAAACGATGGGCCTCTCTAAAACCTCCAGTGGATAGATTCTAGAAAAGCTAAGAAAGTCCAAGCCATCTAAGAAAGCAAAAGAAGAAAGAGTAGAAGAAGAAGAAGGAAGAAGATAAAAGACAGGTAGGGGAGATGAAGCAGTTGTTCCCTCAGCTAGAGAAGAAGAAGAGACAAGAAGAGTAGAAGAACCCATTCTTTTTTTCTGAAGAAGAAGCATTAAGACAAAAAAATGTTATAGAAGAAGAAGAGCCCTTGAGAGAACAAGAAATCTCAAGAGAAGAGGAAATAAGAAGAGGAGATGTACAGATAAGAGAAGAAAGTGAAATGAGAGAAGAAGTTCCAGTAGTAGCAGCAGTAGTAGCAGTAGTTTCATCTCCACCCATAGAATCCCACTTTTTTGTACCAACTTATTCCATTTTTTAGAGCCTTGAGGCTAGCTCACTAGGATAGAAATCTCCATCAACCTTAGGATGGACAAGATTGAGAAATCAATGAATCAAAAGCTAGACTCACTGATCTCCTTAGTTGAGTCTATTAGAACTCAATTTAAACTAACCCAAACCTCCTTTCCATAATCTCCCATTTATGATCCCAGACCTACCTCACCCATTAGGTCCACTCATTTTTCACCCTCACATCCTCTTTCTACTCCTCTTTTGTAACACCTGAGGTATTAAAAATGAGGTAACTTTTGTAAATTTTTTCTTGAAATATCATTGGAGGTCAAAACATATATAAATGTATTAAGTTATGACGGTGTTGTTATGAAATTCCATGTATGAGATGATTATATGCTATTATACTTGTTAATTTGAGAATATAAATTACTTATTTAATGTAACCATATTGATTATATTCATATGGGAAGAAAATTTGGAAATTAATTTGTGATTGAGCACCGAAGTATATTAAAAAGAAGCTGAATATGAAAATTATGTCACTTATACCCAATATTTGGCATAGATTTTGGATGATTTAGAAATAGTTATCAACATAAAAGTGGTATCTCTTGAAATTATCTTTCTAACACATTATAAATCACATGATATAGACATTGTGTGAGGAAGTTATGCCTAATGCACCAAAACTACTTTTGGTGGATAATTAGGGACAACAATGACAAGATTAACTTACTAATTTTGAAATTTTGATATTATTTATGCAAAATAATTTTAAAAATTTATATATAAGACCCATAAAGATCAATATATGTATATAATGAAGAATTTGCAAATGTTTTAAGTATTTTTATGTGACATTTGAGGCTTAAATATTAAGTGGGTGAATAATGACCCATAATTTGATTAAGGCTTGATATTATGAATAATTGGCTTTATCTTTAATTATTTGAGAGGATTTAATTGTTCTAATTAATGTATTGTTAGAGTAATTGGAGTAAAAGGACAATTTTGTCAAAGGTAATTGTGAAAATATTAATTACAATGGGTTGCATGTGTATAGTGGGCATGCATTGCTGAAGCACTATAGAAAGAGAGAGAGAGAGAGAGAGAGAGAGAGAGAGAGAGACGGTGCTCCATCACTATCCTTTTCTCCCAAACCAACCACCACATTCACGCCCCCATCTCATTCACACCTATCAGGATTATTATATATGATTTTTATAATAACAAAACTTGTAAAATGATATGTGTGCTTAAATGTTAATAAATATGCTTGAAACATATGCACAATCATAAAGGATTAATCATACAAGCATACATTCTTTAGATAACTTTATGATCTCCATATTACAACTATCTTGACTATCAATTCTTATGATGGATCATAAGTTCGCACCATGCATTATTGAATTATCATATCATGTGCTTAAATAGAGATGCATATTATCCCTACTACATAATGTGTGCACATCACATAAGGATATACATTTTGATTATACGATGCTAACAACATAGCAAGTGAAGAAAACTTCTAAGTGAGGAACTGCGATTAGCAACCTCAACTATTTGCTACATTCCAGAGGGATTAAATTGCTAAAGATCATGGAAGATGAGGAAAAAGAAAATAAGGATTTGAAAATGATCTACAAAGGGCTTGCTTTGTCTATTAATTTGATTAAGTCTTGATATTATGATTGAATGACTTTATCGTTAATTATTTGAAAGGATTTAACTATTCTACTTAATGTATTGTTAGAGTAATTGGTGTAAAGGACAAGTTGGTCAAAGGTAATTGTGAAAATATTAATTATAATGGGTTGCATGTGCAAGGTGGGCATGCATTGCTAAAGCACCATAGAAAGAGAGAGATAGGGTGCTCCATCACTATCCTTTTCTCCCAAACCAACCACCACACTCACGCCCAATCCATCTCATTCACACTAGTAAGGATTATTATATATGATTTTCATGATAACAAAACTTGTAAAATGATATGTGTGTTGAAATGTTAACAACTATGCTTGAAACATATGCACAATCATAAAGAATTAATTGTAAAAGCATACATTCTTGAGATAACTTTATAATCTCTATATTGCAACTATATTGACTATCAATTCTTATGGTGAATCATATGTTCGCACCATGCCTTATTGAATTATTGTATCTTGTGCTTAAATAGATATGTATATTATCCCTTCTCCATAATGTGTGCACATCGCATAAGGATATATACATTCTAATTATATGATGCTAACAACGTAACAAGTGCAGAAAACTTCAAAGTGCAAAACTGTAATTAGCAACCTCAACTATTTGCTATGTTCCAAAGGGATTAAATTGCTGAAGATCATGGAAGAAGAGGAAGAAGAAAATAAAGATTCGAAGATGAGCTACAAAGAGCTTGCTTTGTCCGTTGAACTCAGAGAGAAAACTCCATAGACAAATGCAATGAAAGAAAAAGTTGAAGATGAAGCCATGGTCAGAGAGCTTAAATTGTAGACTATCCATTGGCTAGAGTTTATCTGAGACAAAGTAAGGAGTAATCTCATGAAAAACTCAGACAAATGTGGAAAGAAGAAAGACAAAGAGACGGTCGCATGGACAACTATGCACAAAGGAAAGAAATTTTGTCTGACTAACAAAGCTAGATGAATAGATTCATCTAAGGATAAGAAGGTGTAAAGATAAAATAGAAGCAACTTTGCCTAAGCAAAGACAGAAAAATCAAGAATGAATTAAGGATGAAATTGTAGACACAAACTCCATCAGTTGCTCAAAAAATGCAGAACAAGAAATTTGACTTCATCTACAACATCAAAATTCATCTATAACTTGCTAGTGACAAAGTGGAAGCTACATAGTGAGGATAGATGAAGCTACGCAGACAAAGTAGCCACTTGTACAAGTGGACTTCAATGCATAAGCAAATTCATCTATAACTTACTACAAACAAATCTATAGATGAAGTACAAAGCCTAATTTGTTCAAGACAAAGTAAAGCAAAATTCGTCCATCACTTTCTACAGATGAATGATGAACAAAGAAGAACATTCTACTTTATCTGTTCAAGAAAGACAAAGCGAAGTTTGTCTATCAATCATTTTGACTTCGTTTATGGCACCGGAATTCATCTGTTACTTACTATAGACAAGTCACATTCACAAAGGACCGACTGATAGACAAAACTTATGAGAGAATTTGATTCAAGATTTATTATAGACAAATGTAGATAGAGAGAGGTCGTGACTTAGCCAAGATTAATTGATTTATATGACTTACATCTAAATAGCATCTGTGCTTGTGCTTTCATTGTATAGACTCATTTCAATCACCATTTTCGGCAACAAGCAGCACTGTAGGTTTTCCAGTTGTGTCGAGTCAAAATGAGAAAAGACATTTCAACAATAGCTCATCTTCCTTTCTGTAAAATAACGGCTTTGTAGCAACTCAAGACAAATCAGGAGGCATGCACCCTAATAGCAGAAATCACAATGGTCGTCTACATTAAAAGTTGCTTTTTTTTCTACCTCAATACCAACTTTCTCCTCTACAACATTCAAGCTTCTGAAAATCTATTTAAGGAGATAAAGTGGTGAAGGAATACTTTTCAAATGAGATTAACCTTATGCAAATCCTTCCACCCATGGCCAAGAGCTTAAACCATCATCTATTTTTTATGAGCTTAATTTGCAAATTTTTATGGTCATTATCTCTACATTTTGGAAAGATCTTTCTGTATTACATAGAGCTGCTAAAGGATCGCATCTTCCCCTATGCTTAAATGTAACACTTTATAAAAAGTGTATTAGTTTTCTAGCTAATATGAAAACCAGAGAGTTGGTGGTAATCTATAAAAAACCATTAAGTTTGCTAGTGATCTTAGAAACTAGTGAGTTTCCTGATGAGCTCGTAAAAGCTACAAGAGTGTTGAGAATACTATGTTTATGCCCCCCGGAGTTGGAATCTATAAGAGTGTCGGGAACATTTGTTTAAGCCCTCTTGAGCTAGAATCTAGAAGAGTGCTCGTAGCACTATTCTAATTCTATTATATGGGATATGGTGGAACCCAAGGCACAATGAGTGTGTGCTCTTGGAAGAGTGAATGTATGGACAGGATTTCCAAACCACTATAAAAATCATGTTGATTGTGTGTATTTGTTTATTACCTTTATCATTCATATATGTTACTAGTTTATTATTTACCTTATAATGAACCACACATAAGCACATAAAAGAGGGAAATGATTTAATAGTGGTTAAGCAATGAATTTTTATAAACTCAATTCATCCCTCCCCTCTTAGGTTAAGCCATATTGTGGGACTTAACAAGTGGTATTAGAGTAGGCTAGATAAACAATTCTAGTGATCCGTTTGGCTTAGCCAACAATGTCATCCTCTATGTTCTCCAAAAGGAATACTCCATCTCCCATCTTCCAAACTTTTGATGATTCAAATTAGATATAATGGAAAAGGAGATTGGAAATATATCTTATGGCCAAATGATCTTCATCTATGGAAAATCATCTATGTTGGCATAAGTGAGGATGAAACAAGAGCAGAATTGAAAATATTGAAATTTTAATATATGCTCTTTGCACCACCATTGGCAAAGATTTCTTAGCTTATAAATTGGTATGACAAATCATTAAACAAGCCAAAAGCAATTCCTAAAAGGCAAAATACTTTGCACTCACACACTATTTATATTACAATTGAGACTAACTTGAGTGCAGGAAGTCAAGGAAAGAAGAAACAAACTCTCGAAGAAGAAGAAGATGAAAAAGAAAAGAGACTTGTTCTGAAGAAACAAAATGAAGACATGATGAAATTCCAAGTTCCTTCAAAAGATAAATGGTTCCCAAACACTAGTTGAACAGAGCAACTCTCACAGGAACCAAAAGGTAAGTGCAGATATGGTACCTAAACCCAAATAATTTAATTAAGTGTCATTATCTGCATTTAAATTTTTTCTTTCATACGTTAACTATGTATTGTTAGAAATTAGGATTTAAAACTTTATTTGTGTATTGATAGAAATAAGAATTCATATGTGGTGCTTTCTGTACATATCCTTTTCACTCATGATATGTAGAACATAGAAGTCACACTAGGATAAATAAAAATCTGAAAAATATAAAGTAAAATTCTAAAGATAATCAGGAAGTAAGAAAATAAATAACATTCAAATAATAAATGCTTAATAGACATATAACTATAAAATAGAATAAAATTATGAAATAACAAAATTGAATGATTATGCTCAAGTTGATCTAGCACATAAAGTTAGATGTCATTCATAATAATGCTAGTTCAAATAACTTAATGATTGATTAATCAAAATGCTTATCCTATTTATTCATGAAAACTATTTTGCATTGCTTACTACATACTTGCTTGGCTAAAATGAATCTTTGCACTAATAAATTGGCAACACATGTTCATATCTATTTGAGTAGATTAATGAAAAGAAAACTGCAAGAATCTCTCAAGTGTATGCAAGAAATCTTGAAATAAGCATAGAAGAAGAATGAGAACAATGAAAAATCAAAACCTTCTTCTTAGCTGACAAATCCGAGCAAATGAGCCTATTAGTTTAAGTTCCAGGTGTAAGAAAAGGATTGAAAAAATTAAGATTCTATCCCAAATAATATCAAATTTTAGATGCAGCATCAAGAACTTCATAACAGAAGCTAAATAATTAGTCAAGATTGGCAACAACACTTATGAGCTCAAAGGAGAAATTTATGAAAGAAAGTCCAAAAGAGATAAGCTGTCTAACTACCTTTTATTATTATATATTCTAGATGCATTTGAATAAACTGCCTTGGATTTGAATTAATATGAGTTTACTACTTTGAGCAAAACCATTCTGAAAATCTTAATAAACTTTAAATGATCAAACTCTAACGCCATTACAGTCCTAAGGCATTGTCAAGCCTACTTGAAAATTTTCACAATTTAAGGTATCGAATAGGAATTCCATTCCTAGTCATTCCTTCTGTAATAATGTTTAAAGGCTTGATCTCTTAAAAAGAATCAAAATCAATATAAAGACAAAACTCATAATCATAACACACAATATAAAAAGAAAACTAAAACAGAATTCTTAAGAGAATAATAAAAATCCACTTAGCAAAAGAAAATTAAAAACATCTACTTCATTAAAACCTTTATAATTGCCACTAACTCCCCAATCCTCTACTAAGCTTCAAATCATTCCTTCTCCAAAGCCATAACTCGACCCATAACATCCTCATAAGCTATACAGTGGCTAGTCAAAAGAAGATTTGAACAAACATTTGCCTTCTTGTCATATCTCAATTTTTTCTTCAAATGCTTCACCTCTGCTTTTAAAAGACAAATTTGGTTATTTCCCTCAACCCTACCTTGCCCCATCTTTGACCACCTCTCAACTTTGTATATCGTCTATTCAATTAGATGTCATCTAATATAGATGAAGCAGAGAATACATAGGGTCACAACCAGTTCCCAAGAGTCTCATTAATTCTATGGCTCAAATCTCAGCAACCATCTTCTTGATAAAAATAATAGGAGAGATACATTAGCAGCATAAACAAGGAATAGATCCTCGTACCTTAGAGACCCAAATAGGACCCAATAGGATCATGCATTTTCAACTTGGAGTTATGAAGAATAAATTTTGCTTAAGAACTATTTGTATTCTTTTGAACTTATGAAACATAAAACTAAAAACCTCGTAAAGGATAAGAAAATTAGACACCATTGAGAAAAAAAACTTAATCTTTAGAAGATAAATGCAAATATAAATAGTCACAATGTTACATCCAAAAGATTCAAAACTTAAAAGAAGCAAAGGAAAATAAAACTATTTATTTCGCCAAAATATTAACAACCATTTCCAATTCATCAATCCTTTGATAAGCTTTGGCTAACTCTATCTCCAAGTTTTTGATGTGATCTATGGCTTCCATATAAGCTATAGAGTTCCTGGTTAAGAGACGTTCAAAATGAGCAGCATTACCCTTGATGTAAAACAAATCTTCCTTTAACTGCTTAATTCTATCATGAGGAAACTGAACTTTCTCTGCAATCTTAAAACTTGCTTTGTCATCTTTAGCTTGAACCTACTTCGAAGAAAAACTCGATGACGCCATGACTTCTTTGATGTTTGCTGAAATGTCATCTTGTTTTTTATCTTTTCTATACATGACAGAGAATACAAAGCGTCTCTTCACTTCCCAAGCAACCAATTAACATTGCCATTAATATTTGTAACCATCCTTCTTAAACAGTTGGGGTGAAGTAACAAAAGATAAGTAGACACAAATAAAAAAACAAGTACCTAACATTGAACCCCTCAAGCTAGAATCACGCATTATCACCATAAGATTTATCTCCTTACATGAAATCATTTTGAATAATAACTTAGTGTCCTTGTATGAAATAATCATGATTTTGATGAATAATATATAAATTGATACATGCTTAAAAGATGTTTACATTTTAACTTCAACTCTTAAGATAATATCGAACTCTATGTGAAAATTGTTTACACGTTTAAAATTTTAATTATATCCTTGATACTAATAAGAACTTACCTTAATCATGATGCACTTAAACACATTTATTATGCTTGATAACTTCTTACTTATTCAATTTCAAATACTTGAATGTTACCATTGATATAAATATGCTCCTTACATTGATCCCATGTAATGATTATGCTATGAGGGATTAAAGGGAAGAATGGGTCAATGAATGTCAAACCTTACTTAGGACTCAACAAAATACATTCAGAAAATCGATAACGGGTATGAACAGGGGGGGGGGAGAGAGAATTTTATAATAATTGTAAGAGACAAGGGGAGAAACAAAATTAACAATAATGGGGAGGAGAATAAACGAATGAGGAGAAGAAAGAACCTTTTTGATTATGACAAAAAGGGGGAGAGAAATTGGGAGAGAGACTTGTGTATAAACAAAATGTGAGTGATAAAAGGGTTGAACCCCTTAGGATTATATAAGTCAATTATTTAGGGAGAGATGTGATTATAATTTTAATCATTACAAAATCACAATTTTAATCACAAGTCTTTAAAGTTTTGTCGTCATCAAAAAGGGGGAGATTGTCAGGATTATTATATATGATTTTCATGATAACAAAACTTGTGAAATGATATGTGTGCTGAAATATTAACAACTATGCTTGAAACATATGCACAATCATAAAGGATTAATTATACAAGCATACATACATGAGATAACTTTATAATCTCCATATTGCAACTATATTAACTATCATTTCTTATGGTGGATCATATGTTCATACTATGCCTTATTGAATTATCATATCATGTGCTTAAATAGAGATGTATATTATCCCTGCTCTATAATGTGTGCACATCATATAAGGATATATACATTCTAATTATATGATGCTAACAACGTAGCAAGTGCAAAACACTTCTAAGTGCAAAACTGCAATCGACGACCTCAACTATTTGCTATGTTCCAAAGGAATTAAATTGCTGAAGATTATGGAAGAAGAGGAAGAAGAAAACAAAGATTTGAAGATGAGCTACCAAGAGCTTGCTTTATCTATTAAACTCAGAGAGAAACTCCACAGACAAATGCAATGACAGAAAAAGTTGAAGGCAAAGCCATGGTCCAAGAGCTTAACTTGTAGACTATCCATTGGCCAAAGTTTGTCTGAGACAAAGTAAGAAGGAGTAATCTCATGAAGAACTTAAACAAATGTGGAAAGAAGAAAGACAAAGAGACAGTCGCACGAACAACTATGCATAAAGGTAAGAAATTTTGTCTGACCAAAAAAGCTAGATGAATGGATTCATCTAAGGATAAGAAGGTGTAAAGATAAAGTAGAAGCAACTTCACCTAAGCAAAGACAAACAAATCAAGAATGAAGTAAGGAAGAAATTGTAGACATGAACTCTATTAATTGCTCAAAAAATGTAGAACAAGAAATTCGACTTCATCTGCGGCATCAAAATTCATCTATAACTTACTACCAATAAAGTGGAAGACGAAGTGGGAGCTACACAGTGAGGATAGACAAAGTTATATAGACAAAGTAGCCACTTGGACAAGTGGACTTCAATGCATAAGCACATTTGTCTACAACTTACTACAAATAAATCTATAAATGAAGTGTAGAGCCTAATTCGTTCGAGACAAAGTAAATCAAAATTTCATCACTTTCTACAGACGAATGATAAACAAAGAAGAACATTCTACTTCATCTATTTGAGCAAGACATTTGTTTGTTGATAATTTGACTTCGTCTATGGAGCCAAAATTTGTTTATTACTTACTATAGACAAGTCACATTCACTAAGGATTGACTGATAGACAAAACTCATGGGAGAATTCAATTCAAAATTTATGACAAAAAAATGCAGACAAAGAGGTCGTGACTTGTCCAAGGTTAATTGATTTATGTGACTTGTATCTAAATGGCATCTTCACTCATGCTTTCATTATGCAGACTTGTTTTAGTCACCATTTTTGATAACAAGCGACATTACTGGTTTTCCAGTATGTCAAGTCAAAATGAGAAAAGACATTTCAATAACACCTCATCTTCCTCTTTGTAAAAGAATGGCATTGCAGCAGCTCAAGACAAACCAGAAGGCATGCACCCCAATGGTAAAAACCCTTGGTCATATACATTAAAAGCTGCTCTCATTCTTGCATCGATCCCAAGTTTCTCCTTTACAATGATCAAGTTTCTGAAGATCTATTTAAGGAAATAAGTTGGATGATTCAAAATTGGTGAAGGAATATTTTTGAAATGAGCTTAACTTTACACAAATTCTTTCACCCATGGCTAAGAGCTTAAACCATCATCTATCTTTTACGAGCTTTAATCTGCAAATCTTTATGGTCATTATCTCTACATTATGGGAAGATCTTTTTGTATTACCTAGAGCTGCTAAGGAATCACATCTTTCCTTGTGCTTAAATGTAATATTTTGTAAAAGTGTATTAGTTTTCTAGCTAATATGAAAACCAGATAGTTGGTGGTGATATTTGAAAAACCATCAAGTTTTCTAGTGATCATAGAAACCAGTAAGGTTTCTGGTCTCATGAAAATCAAAAGAGTGCTAGGAGCATTATGTTTATACCCCCTGGAGTTGGAATCCTGAAGAGTATTAGGAACACTTGTTTATGCCCCCTATAGCTAGAATCTAAAAGAGTGCTAGGAGCACTATTATACTTCCATTATATTGGATATAGTGGAACCCAAGGCACAATGAGTGTGTGCTCTTCGAAGAGTGGATGTAGGGATGAGGTTTTCAAACACTATAAAAATTATGTTGATTGTGTGTGTTTGTTTATTAGCTTTATCCTTCATGCATGTTACTGGTTTATTATTTACTTTATAATGCACCACACACAAGCACGAAAAATAGGGACATGATTCAATAAGGGTTAAGTAATGAATTCTCATAAACCCAATTCACCCCTCCCCTCTTGGGTTAAGCCATACTAACAACACTCACACCCCATGGCAGCCTCTTCACATCCCATTTTCATGCAATTTTCGTTAGGATATTTACCCTAAAACATGTATTTCTCATCCACGTCCTAATTTCTCAAAGGCCCTTCCATTTGGGACTTGAAAGAGTGGTGAAGGAGCTGTGTTCTCTCCCCTCGCTGTTGAACGTGGATCATAATTGCAGATACAGCCAAATTTTCACTTCTAAGGGAGAATCAACACTTAATCTTGTGGTAAGTTCATCTCCCCCAACAAATTTTTCATTTTTTGTTTGTTAGGGTTATTATGCAATTTTGTAGGGGGTTGTTTGGGGGGATTTAGTATGAATAAATCAGGAATTTTAGGTGGGAAATGATCTTAATGTATATGGTAACAATATTAACATGATTGGGCATTGGGGAAATTATGTATGGGGCTATCCATTTCATGGACAGACACATTTTTGCATATGGGGTAGCCAATTCATGGGCTGTTTGGGGGTTTATGATGCAACTTGTAAATTTTACAAGGGTTTGATTAGAGAATTTAATTGCAACATTAATGTTTGAATCTAGATAAGGTAAACTCAAGTATATGGTTGTACATTTCATGGACAACAAGGTTAGGCATGAATGAGTTGGGTATTTGGGGAGGAATGAAGTTAGACATGAAAATGGTTGATTTTGGGACACAATAAACTCATTAATAGAGTTATTGTGATGTTAACTTTGTTAAAAAATTGAATGATGTTGCTGAAATTTTATCTAACCTGTTAGATTTTCTAAAAATTGGACAATTGGATTGATACATGTGAAATGTTTGAGGAAATGCCTCAATGAGAAGTAAATCATGTATAAAATGGTATG
>JAYJMB010005842.1:0-11585 GCA_036873735.1 Pouteria campechiana
GAATTTCATAAATATATACAAAAATAAAATGAAATACTATACTGCCTATGTGACTGTTCTTGACTTTTCTCGTGGTTCTTCGTTGGGTGTTGTTAGACACTGAATTCTAATTATCTGCATGCCCAGCTTTACAATGGAAAGTGGAATATACGAATTTTGTATGGGTCTGGATCCGAAATTGGATCAAATAACAGCTTAGTAAAAAGAATTATGCCAATATTTTCTTATTGGTTGGAAAGTATTGCTTTACATCAATTTCGCTTCACCCAATATCGCCGGATCAGATGCATTTCTTTTTTATTGATCAGATGGTCAGGACGATTTTATCGACCTTCATAATTTCAAGCTTGCAAGACTGCATTGCTTCTCTTTGCTCAATATCCCTATAAATTGCATTTCTGCCCTCCAAAGGAACTACCCAACAGTAGGTAGGTTTAGAAAATCATCAAGCATTTAAAAATAACTGTTAAAAAGGCCCAATTCATCAAGCATTCTTTAATGGACAAAAACCCCTATGTAAAATCTTTTCCAATGGACTCAAATCAATGGCCAACAACCACATAATCGCAATGGTTTCACGCATGGAATATGAGCAAGCGTATATATCCCATGGCACCATCATTCATATGGACATTTGGACAACCTTTTATCGATTTTTTTTTATATTTATATATACCCATTTGGATGTGTTCAAATCAGAACCATGATCAAGAATATTTTCTACCTAGACTTGTATGCAATGAGATATCGGCCCGTGCAGGAAACATGATTTTTCATATGAATTATAGAAGTGGCTGGATCATTCAAGCTGTACAGCTCGGTTGATGGCTATGATCAGATTACAATCCTACTTTGAACATAAATGCTAAGTCTAGGTCGGCCCTATTGCAAATATTTTATTTCTTATCTGAGATTTAAATTCGATTGTTTCCTTGACCCATTCCATTTCTGCTAATACACTGAGTAACTTTATTCTGCAGGTAACCATAAGTGGAAAGATAGGTGCATTTTTTCACTCCAGGGGAATAAACGTAAGAATTTCACTGGTGACCTAATGCTGCATACGAAGCAAAACACATAAGAACTAAAATATCATACAAGGCTAGCAAATTAGCTATGCCTAAACCTACAAAATTGTAAGGTTGGTTCAGATGCAATGGGATGTATCGAAACATCTGACCGATCAACACTTTTCTGATGTCCTCAACCGTTCATCAATAAGATTAGACCAATCAGATCACCGGATAATCAAAAAGATGTTTGTTTTGGCTCGGGGTGGACCATAAACTAGACCCCACTTTGAGGAATGTGAAGGATTTGTCTTCTACATGCAATTTCTAATTGTTTTTTAGTGAGCACGCACATCATGTGGGGGTACAGTGCAGTGTATAGAAGCTTTTCTCTCCCTCCCCAAATTTTCATTTCCATTACCTTTTCTTGGTGGGGCTTACTGGAATACATTTTTATTCGAAGCTTTTATCTCCCTCACGAAGTTTTCATTTCCATTGCCTTTTCTTACAAGTGGGGTTTACAGGAATTCACATTTTTATTTTTTATTTTTTATATAAGGGTGTGATTGATTAGAAGCGGCTAATAAATCTAAGTAAAGACGGGCAATTCTGGGCTCACTGCTCTGGTGAGCCAAAGGGTGACGTTTGCACATGTGCGGCGTGGCTGCTTTCGGCTACTGTGTCTTTTAGCGAGTCAAAACTCGGGAGAGAGACTATAATACACCACCCACCGCTAGAGAAGGCCTGCTGCATGCAAGTTACTTTAAAAAATGCCTAATGCATAACTCAGTTGGGCCACTCCACTTAGATGAGTTGGTAGAGATTAACATGTTTACTGCAAAATTTGTCCTATGGTCCATTTTTTATGTGATTAAGAATGTTAATTTTTATTTATTGAATGTATAAATTTCATAAATTAATGTCCATCATAGTTTTTGCTTATGGTGGACCATCTTACTATTTAGCTGATTTTCGGCGCTCAATGAATAAATAATATTTAAAATACTTTTAACGTGTTAGATTAATTTCAAAGTATAGAATGACCGTCCTTGGCTTGGGGTTAATTACAAAGTTACCCCGATGGGCATGATTTTACATGGCATGCGCGTATGTGGCTAAATATCTTCCGATGTGGGGTGTGATTCGTCAGAAATGATCATCATGGTTTCATTGACATTGGTAGACCGTGCAGTTTCTGTTAGCATCATGGTTAGTGTAAGGTGTCTTTGATCACATCACCATCGAAAAGCTGTTTCCCACCTACGTGTTACATGGATTCTGTCACGCAGTTTTTTTTCAATTCTAAGTCAGCTTCTCATTAAGTTCAAGCATTATAATATCTTTCATGATAATATTTAATTAAGATTTTTTGGGTATTTCTTTAATTTTCTTGTAATCTTCTACTATGATAACTTCATTTCGTCTAATTAGTAACAATCCTATAAAATTTTTCTTTTAACTAATCCACACCCGTTAGTCACATAAATTTTCAAAAGCATGATACCATTTTTCCACCTTCCTTAAATTTTGTAGATAACATTCTTAGTAATTTCTTCATTTTTTTAACTATTAATCCTGCATACTTAAAACGTTACTATAATAATATTGAAATTATTTAAGCATTTGGGTGTTTAGTTGTTTAGCTATTATGATAATTTTTTATACGTTATGATAGATCTCAATATCTTAATATTATTATAGTATTTTATTTTTTGTATAGAGACAAAAGTAAGTCATGGTTTACTATTAAGTTAATATGAACGAACCACTAAATTGATAAACACAATAAATTATAATGCTTAAATATATTATAAATAAAACTATGGTATAAATTTATCATAATATTTTTTGTTGCAGCAAGCATACATGCACAATTATCTAAACCATTAATGGCATATGTGAAAAGATAACTTCCTGTACGAAAAAATAAGGTTATTAAAAATAGATAAATATAAAATTAAATAAAAAAATAATGGTTTAGTGCAGATGGATTTTGCAACTCTTGACCAAACACAAAAACCCTTTCTTATTCATCATTTTGCAACGAAATCCCCTTTTATTGAAAAAGCTGTAAGCCATCCGTTTAATTTTCAATTCAATACTCCTATAGCCTACGACATATCTTGGGAGAGTGTAACCAACTTGTAGGAACCGTAGCATCATCGTGGCCGTCCATGCACTTACTATATATGGATCATAAATCATAATCATTCGTAAAGAACGGCGAAAGTCGATTGTTTTGTAGTTGGATATATAGCAGAAATTACATTTTTGTCTGCCCAGCTTCTTCAAAAAACTCAACCTTGAAAGTATCCTTTCATCTTCAGAGATACTGGCTGTTCTACCCAAGATAGAATGCCCGCAGGACAGATCCAATATTCACCACTGCAACCCTTTTTCTGACCCTGAGTAGACAAAACGATTACCTGCCATCTACTTCACACTTTTTTCTGTTCGAATGATTCACTTACGCTGTTGCATTTGTCTGTCAGCAATCAGATTGGGTGCATTCTCACCGTTCTTCAGCTGACTCCTGCAACGCTTGTACCACTAACCCCTGATTATATGGATTGGACTTCCCAACATTCCCAATTCATTTCTGACCATAGCTAATTATCAGTGTATGCTGTCTGCTTGCATGTCACGGATGGATGGTTTTGATCATCTGATCAGGCCAATGCACCCCAATGGACGATTTGGATCATAATCTCATTTACCAGGGTTGAGAGAGCAGCTTGGCATGGTGCACCCTACTTTTAGGTGGACGATATACAGTGGACTATCAACTATGGACTGTGCATCTGAAGGTATGATAAAATGTGCTTGCGTATGCTACAGCTTGCAAGATTTAATTCTTATATCATCATTGCATTTATGATCCAAGCAAATCTCTTGCATCGGCGATGAGAGCAGCCCCAGCACGCCTTGTTTGTAGTGCCAAGTTGATGGGGACTGCCACAGGGCAATAGACTGTGTGGTAATATCCACATTTAGGGCTTGTTTGGTTTGGTCTGAGCTTAATTCTGAAAAGAAACTGAAATTAAATATGGGAAGAATCTTTAATACGACTGAAGTAAAAGTAAATGGCTTAAATTACTAAACTCTTGTAGCTGAAGCTTTAATGCTAAAACAATAGAAAAAAGATTGAATTGCTATATATATATCATAGGCTAAATATATAAAGTGTCGTCCAAGACAACACAACTGAATGGTTAGGTAAATTAATTTTTTTTAAAAAATAATTTTTAATCTTTCAAATAAATATAAAAAAGTTAAAAATGATAAATTTTAAATTTAATAAAAATTAATTAGAGTATTTACAACTTTGCATAAATGAATAAAAATAAAAATTAAGAAAATTAATTGAGTTATCTATAATTTTATTTTCTTATAAAAATACTTCCTTTTAAATAAATATCAACACATAATCTATCTTTAAAAAGGGCTTTTGCAAGATTTTTGTGTCATAAGGTTTGTTAGGAAGGCTTAAATGACAAATGGAAAAGGAATTGAAAAGGCAAGTTATTTATAAAATTGCAAAATATTAAAAGCATTAATTTCAAAAATTGAAAACTTTATAAGCAGAAAAGCACCATGGAGGTGCTTACAACTTATGCTATAAAATGTGCTTATAAGCCCCTTTAAAAGCTCCATGAAACACAATTAACTATTTCATGAGCATGCTTCTTTTAGCTAATTAAGAAGCCATAAATTCCACAATTAAGCCAAACCAAACAAGCCCGTGAGGCGAAAGAATGGAGTAACATGTTTTGAGACAAAGTACAGGACTATAAATAAATAAATAAAACGTAAAACGTTGGGGAATACGTTATGGTATCCAACTTTAGAAAATTTTGGAACCCATGATTTATC
This sequence comes from Pouteria campechiana, assembly GCA_036873735.1. Lineage (NCBI taxonomy): Eukaryota > Viridiplantae > Streptophyta > Magnoliopsida > Ericales > Sapotaceae > Pouteria > Pouteria campechiana. Next base: position 4,884 of record JAYJMB010005842.1, read on the forward strand.
TGGAAATTTGACATGGCTTTAGCTTGTATTTATTCAGGCCATACATGCCATTTGTTTGCAGATTAAAATAATGGAGTAGCAGGAAAGCCGCCAATGAGAGCACCTGGGATGACATGATGCGATGGGTAGCAGACAAAAACGTCGACTTTATATAAGAATGCTGCCTAATAATATGAAGTGGACAAAAATGAGTTTGCTAACAAAGCAGCTGAACACAGTTCAGCCGCAAGTGGGTGGTTGGCAAGTGCTTTCAGCCTCAAAGCCAGCCCTTCTTCATTCATTCTTCAACTTTCACGCCGAACTCCAATCATTGATGGACGCTCTTCTTTGAACTTTCATTATTAAGTCGCCAGTCAACCAAGCTTGAGAAATGTTGCACTGAGGAAATTTTCCCAGAAGGTCCATACTTTTTAGAACTGATCACAGCAAGAAATTGGATCAACTTGTATGCCATACATGTATAAATAGTGACTACCAATAGAACCTGTTAGCATTAGGGTGGTGATTGTGATTCAGAGATTTGAAGTACCAAATGCAGCATACATGGTGCATCTGTTTCAGAGCTTCTAAAGCAATATTACAATTTCTCCCACAAAGCTTCAAAATAGGTTTCAAAATGTAACATTTCAAGCTGGATAAAAATGCGACAACTTAGCAAGTAAAGTTGGCATCGCTTTAAAAGTGGAGCTGTGTTTTAACTAGCCATCCATTGGAGACATGACTGTATAATCCAAAGGCTTAAATAACACAAAATATAGAGCTCTTCAAATATAGGTTTACATCTATTTGACGGTTAAGGGTGCATAACTATCCTAATGGATTAAGAGCTGCGTAAAACATCCTCAGCTGGGGATATTCGATCTAAGAAGTATGCAAAGAGAATCTTTATTTGATAGTGGAGCGCTTGATTATACTCGGGCACTAAAAAACTTTCGCACCTAGAGAATAATTCAGTTGAATTAAACTGTCCAAATTGCATTTACCAATTAGATATATGATGAGTCAGAAGTCAACTGAATATTAAACTGTTTGATTAGATAAATATTATAGATGGCTGAGAATAAAAATATCCAATAATTTTATCTCACAATTGAGAGGCTGGAGTTAATCAAACCAGCTGATTTTGGGACCATCCTGCACCCCAGCACCTGCTTATTGTGCATGGAACTGCCAGAGTATTATTTAACTCCCTGGTAAAAAGATAGTTGTTTTGATAATCTCCAAGAGTGTGTAATGCTAGATACACTGGATATATGCGGGACAGGCACCGGGAATGGGAAAATAACCTGTTAAATCAACTAAAGGTCAGTCAACCCTAAAATAAGATCTGTTTAGCAAAGCAATTCTGGCTGTCGATTGACATGCACTATTTTTTTTCCCAAAGAAACAATGGACATTATAGCTTTCGGCTGCTCCCCACATCTGCCATTAATCAAATGCTCGACAAGCCCAATTTTTTAAATGGCACACTTAAGATACATATATTTTGGCCTTCTAAATCGTCTTCTTTTACTGCATATCTGTATTTTCCTATCGTTTCTCCATATCATCTGTAAGATTTGCCAGGGTGTCTGCACCCTTTTCTTGAAGGAACTATGATATCAGCAAAGCCAAAAAAAAAAATGTTATAAATCAATATAGTAGAACGCAAAGAAAGAAGCATAAAACCCACCAAATCCATGTGTGGGACTTTATGGAAAAAGGCCATTGTAGACTGTGTAGACCTAACCTTTAAAATAATGAGAAATGGATTACCACACATGGATTTCTATAATTAAAGGAACCATATGATTCATTCTTTTGTTTGTCCTTGGTATGTAGCAGTGCGGCCATTTGTTAGGCAACCCAAGCTTTATTTATGAACTGCCAGATTAGCCTCCCACGCGTCTATGGGCACTGTGCTGCTGTCCACACGAGCTTTTCATTAAGAGCTGACATTAGTTTGTCTATTGAGCCACATCAGCACCATCTATTAATTCTAAAGAACCTGCTAAACTACTTCTTTGGTCCACAAAAAGTCCACGCAATCTTATTGAAGAGTATAATTGCATTATCATTGCACTATACATAATTTCATTATCATTGTGCTCCCATCCACACTAATCAAATGAAATAAACAATTAGCACTGAGGTAGTGTGTGTGCTTCTACTGCCACCATGCCATTTTGTAGAGCATCCTTCTTATGCAATCAATGGGGATGGGCAACATACAAGATCACCTATTGATAAAAATCAAGCTAGCCTACTTGAAAAGCAGGTAGCATAATCAAAATCATGTGATTGTATGGACGTGGACCAGCTAACAAATAAACGGGAATGAATTTTAAGGCACCATTCTCATTCCTTCTGTTTAAGTTTTTTGGATTGAAGATGTCATGGCAAGTAAATCTAGAGGAATGAGTTGCTCGAGAATTTCTATGGTAGTTCAACTTGGTGGCATGGTGCTAGAGCATTGCTTAAGATCAAACTAGTCAAATCTTCCAAAACCATGTAATCAGTGTGAAAAAAGAACGGACACAAAGATTAGGCCTCAAGCTGTTGGGTGCCAACTACAAATAGATTGTTGGGATCATCCACTCATTATGATTTTAGGCCACGTGCAAGGTGGACACACCACCACATTTAAGTAGAGAACTTTTGCTACAGTGTAGGATGTATCAAAGCCATGAATGTGATTAATCTAGCTTTTATTCTTCTATTATTTCCTTTAGTACATTGTCTACAGTAGAGGATTGTCTTTCCCGCGCCGCTCGCATGCGAGAATTCCTTTTTTCCAGAACAGACGGCGAGATTGCTTTTGGCTGACAAACAAAGCATATTAAAGGCTAAAAGGGGATTAAGATAATAAGTGTGAAATGAGGCTCAATGATAGAGATGTCTTTATTGTTTGATGCTTTGTATGTTCTCACTAAATTATAAAGCTGGTCTTTGATTTGATTTGATCTTTTCTTGGCAACAAGTTTAAACATTACAAGGAAAAATCGCTTGCACTTTACACTTGATTTCTATTAAATGATGGGGTGGGATGTTCCACAGGATGTTTAGAATTAGCTTTATTCCTTTAACGATGCAGGTGAGGCCCACTATAGTGATGTTTGGAATCGAACCTATCTAAAACCTTCATACAACCGTGAAAGTAACAAAGTGCCCCATTACCACTTTAATCCAATCACTGCATGAGTCAATAAATCTAGATATCTTCGGTATTGTCCATTGTTTCTTACAGGACCACTTATATATGAATAATTTTACAGGTTAATTTATGCTTTGTGGGAAGAGTAAAGTTGGTTTATAAAACAACGGATACTAATAATCCAAAGAACATCAAAGTCACGTTTTCTCCATATTGGCATTATCACCTATATAATAGTTCAACGAATCCTAACTTTTAGACCCTTCCAAATTTGCAACGGTCCAACACTTTAGAAATTGATTGCACATATTCGTTGAATTTTTTTACCATCTTATGTTCATCCATACATTAAATTTCTAACCATCGTTTCAATAGTCAGATAGGATCACGACAACAATAATTAAGCCCAACCCCAGATATGTTTTTTTGCCTTTTTTTTTTTTTCCTTTCTCGCCATTTTGATAAAACTACAGAATGCCTGCGAAGCCGCCGTCACTCTTTGCCAGAGGAAAGCTTCTCTTAACTGGAAGTGTTGCAATTTCGTGGGCACGGCATGACACTATAATATATTTTTTTCTTTTGGCATGTGCTAAAATAGAAGTATATTGCCATATCTTACAGTTACAAAGAGAATTCCCTAGTGGTGTGAAAGGGAGAAGAATGATAAATTTAAAATTCTTTCTTTTTCTTTTCTTTGATCAGCAAGATATGGAATTTCAAGTCCGAGGTGCATCTCGTGGCAAAACTGGCGTGGCCCCAGGAAAGGCAAAAATAAAACTGAGGGCACAGGCATCATTCGCTCCACCAAGGGTATAGATTCTGATTCCTAGCAACGCAGGAACCTAATCCATCAACCTAGACTCAGATGCAACCTAGGCTTTTTGAGAAATCTATTTAATATCCTTGTCACATTCTTCATTCTCTCCATCTTTTGGAGAAATTCTTTTGAAACCTACCTCTCTCTCTCTCTCTCTCGCAAAGGTTACTTAAGTGAAATATTAAGAATAATAATTGCTTAGGAAAACGTACTAGTAGCTCCTAGGCTTTTTTGTTCTTTCCAAACTGTGATTTCTTCAAGACGCCCCGTCACAAACCTATGGGCGTTAATGACAATGTGTGGGTTGGTCTCAGTTTTGGAACTATTGTCTGCTTAGTGATGGTTTGATTTTGCCCCAACCATCAAATTCTCGAAGCTGTGATTTCCTCCACCCAAAACCTCAGCCGCAAACCCGTGGGCGGCGGCAGTAATGTGTGGGTTTGGCTCGTCACCGTGAAAATTACCTGTTTATATATAGTAATGTTTGGAGTTTGCCTGAACCACCAAACTAACTTCCTCTAATGGAGGACAAAAAAGACGATATAATAAAGAGATGCAAATACGAATACGTAAAAGGCTCGCTTTATTTCTAATGTTAAAAAAATATAAGAAAAGTCCAGATTAAGTGAAATATAATCTGGATAACCATAATATGATGGTTAATTATGTTATGATTGATAATCATACCATGATACATAAAATAACTTGAATTGGTATAAATTCAAATCATATCCTAACATATTTCGATGTATCGGACGGTTAGGCATCATATGATTTTACCACTCTCTTCTTTTCTTTTCTTGATTGGAAACTGATCTGCGGCGATGGAACATTAAGAGTTGCAAGAGTAACAGTAATCTTTGCCTTTCTTCGCAGTCTTTTCCCATATTTTAAATGAGAGAGAGAGAGAGAGAGAGAGAGAGAGAGAGAGAGAGAGAGAGAGGTTTCTGTCTAGTTGCTGAGTATATGTCCACATGCTTAGTATAAACCTCCATCAATATGCTTATTTTTATAAGAAAGCATAGTCAAGGGAATCATTTTGATCACACTCCTAGCACACTTATGGGGCACTTAGCCTTTATATGAAAAGTAAGAGGGACCAAATCCACCGCGGAAATGAATAATTGCACACGTCACGCGCAGCAATGCTGCATTGGGATTGCTTCAATCAAATATTCATACTTCCATAAACTAGCTTCCATCCTTTTCCCCCACACCTTGCTATTCTCATCGCCATAGAAGCCGGTAAATCCAGACCATTCATAAGGAGGGCCCATCTTCAGCTTCCTGCCCAAAACTCAGATGCATGCCAGTGGTTGGTAAAGCATGATCCGTACATGTTGATTGACTTGTGTAATAACCTTTTTTTTTTTGTTCATGTAATATTGATGTGAGGTCCACCGGATATATAATGGATTTGCTCATAAACAATGGCATCCCTTTGGATTTTTGATTTGTATTGTGGCACTGGCACATAACCACCCCTTATGCCGCGTGTGACAGCATGCTATTGGAGGGGGGAGAAGCTTCTTTCAGCTTTGGAATTTTGAAATGGATTTTGAGGATCTTTGAGGAATATTTAAGTATTAAAACATGTTTTCAAGGGCATGCATGATGTTACGAATTTTATTCTCTTTCCTGTAAAAACATTTTTGCCTGAAAAGACGAAAGCGTTCAGCGTTTCTTAGTACTTCAGCAACCCACAGGGTCCATTGCATTCCTCAATTAGTCCACTGCATAATGCACTGGAAAAATGGGCAGTCGAACTGTTCGACCTGTGGGAGGGACACATACCATCAACACCGGCCATCCCATCTTCGATTGCCCATCTGTCTAAATCGTCACTTAGACAGTGCTGAGCATTCAATCAGTTCTTAGGTAAGCAGATGATTCCTGTTGATCCCATTAATTAGGAAATGCTAAACAATTGTTTTCTATTGCAATTCCTCCCTTGAGTTATTTTTGACTAGATAATCATGGAAACACAGCTTTAAAATCTGATAAATGTCCTAGGGTGTGTTTGGTTGGGGGTACAAGGAGATTAAATTCCTTTTTTCTTTCGTTCTAGCTCCTTTTTGCATTTTAACCTTCAATTAGTTTATCTAATTAATCAACTAACCAAAGTATTACACACCGCCTTTTAATCATTAACCTTTTCTTTTTACTCCAAAAGTTTATTTTCCTGTCACTATCATATATACAATTCGGATTTATTTTGTTGTTTTGACTTTATTTTTTTCATCTGGTCGTAGTATTATTTCAGACTATTTACATCACTTATTTTTCTGGTCTACTAATTTCCTTGTACCTCTCTTACATACTAAATTAAATGCACCTCAAAAATTTAACATTTAGTGTGTATTTAGGAATGGGAAAAGTATGTAGGAAAAAAAAAGGAATTAGAGAGAAAGAGAGAGAGAAATGTGGATTGGTAAAGGATAATAATTAAAAATAAAGTAAATAAAGATAAAATAGATAAATTTTTTATATAAAAAATATAAAATAATAATTAAAAATATAGATCATAATGAAGAAAAGTAAAATTGTTAGGCAGTTAAGATATCAAATTATATTACAAAATGTACAAAACTTAGTAAAAAAAAGTTGAAAAAGTTTTCTACCATTTTTTTCCCATTAAGAAACACACCTTTGGTAACATTTCAAACTTAGCAAAACCAAAAATAGTATAGTTTTAATAACATCATTAGGCCCAAAGTTTACTAACAATGGAGGGGCAGTTTCATATATATAT
>JAYJMB010005844.1:0-11582 GCA_036873735.1 Pouteria campechiana
AACATGAAATTCTAGATAACTTGGAAGAGCTTTTAGGTTTTGTGAAATCATTGAAAAGAATCACAAATCTTAATGCATTCTTAATATTTTGATTTTTATAGGTGTACCAAAATTAGGACATTGAGAATAAATTCTTAGCTTGGCACTCAGGAGATGGAATTGAGTAAATTTTGGATTCTTGATTTATAAACCAATAGAACGATCAATGTATAATAATTTGTGAATACCATGATTGAAGCATAAGTGAAATTGATCCTCTATAACTTCTTTATCTTGATTTCTTTCCACCAAAAGCCTATCTAATTCTACTTTGTGTTTAAATTCTTACTGTTTGAGTTTTCAAATAAAATTAGGATTATTCACTGCAATAGCTTGTGATTAATTAGAATTTGTAATCCCTTTGGAGACGATAACTTTCTCATTATTATACTATAAAACTTGATGTCGTATGCTTGCGATTGAATTGTAGCAAACATTAGCCGCTTTCCATTCACTTTTTTCACCATGACCACATTAGCTAGCCACTTTGGATAGTGTAGTGGCCGGATGAACCCTACTTCTAGAAGCTTGTCGACCTTAGTTGAGATGGCTTCCTTTTTCTCCTATGAAAATAGACATTTCTTATGCTTTACTAGTTTGTGGCTTCCATTAATTTCTAGCTTGTGGGAGATGATTGACTAATCCAAGCCTATTTTATTAGAGGACTCCCAAGTGAAGACGTCAACATTTCTTCTTAACAAGTCAATCGATTCTTACCTGAGTGGGATGTCTAGGGTGGAGCTGATTTGAGTTGTCTTTTCTACATTGCTGGGGAATACTATGATAGTAACTAAGGATTCTATTGGCTCAGTTTGTGTTATTTACTACTTGTCCTTGGCATCGATAGTGCCAATCTTCATGTTTCTTGATATCTTTTCCTTCATGGAGACTTCACAGCATTCTTAAGTGATCTTCTGGTCCCCTCTAGCTATATCAATCCCTCTTCTAGTGAAAAATTTGATGGCAAGGTGGTATGTGGATAGGACAGCTCTCATTTTATTGAAGCCAGGATACCCCAATTTGGCATTGTAGGCTAACGGAACTTTCATGGCAAGGAAGTCCAAGGAGGTGGTAGTTTTTTCAGGACCATCTCCCATTCTAAAGGGAAGAGTGACAATTCCTTTTGGAAATATACCATCTCTGGTGAAGACCGTTAGTTCTCCCTCAATGGCTTGCAACACCTTTTTGGAAATTTTCATCTTCTCAAAGAATTGATAAAATAAAATATTTGCAGATGACCTGCTATCCAGCATAATCTTTTTTCATCTCTGAGGGGCATGTCTTCTTTAGAAAAAATGATTATGAAGTTGTCCTCTTCTCTTTACTGCTTAGAGTTTTGCACTACCATGTGGATCTGCTTTGAGTGTGCTTGCTACTTTGTTGTGGGAACACCTGTAATAATGTCGATTACTCCTACTATGGGCTGGTAGGTTTCTGTTGCAGTATCCTTGTCACTTTCTTCCTTTGCCACATCCTTTTGAGGATGATTCTCTCTTCTACTTGCTGTTTTCCTTGAGTTACTGGCTAAAACCTGGTGCAATTTCTTCCTCGTTGTGAGTTTCTTGATTTCTTGCCTCAAAACGAAGCCATTTTCTGTAATGTGGCAAACATCTTTATGGAATAAGCAATATTTCTTGGGGTCAAGTGCGCTCATATTTTCGAGTAGGGGTAGATCCTCGACATGGTACCCCTCTCTTTGGATTTCATGGTAGACATGGATTAAGGAAGAGTTAAGAGGAGTGGGATTGGTTATTTCCCTATTCTTTCCAAATGATTTGTTCTTAAAGAATCCATAATTTGGCCTTCCTTAAAACTTTTCATGGTGCTGTGGGGGAGACTGACTTTGTTTTTTTAGTGTTAAGGTTTTCTTCTCTGGTAATATCCTGTTTGTATATATGTCTGTTTAAGGCTTCTAAAAGTTTTGAGTAATTTTTGGGTGGGAATAGACACAATTGGTACCTCACGTGCTTGTTCGTAATCCAACGTTGGAGCGCTACTATAGCTATCTTGTGATCCAATCCCTCAATATCTAATGTGAGGTTACTGAATCTGTTAACATATTCTTGAAGAGACTCATTTTTTTTTTGCTTGCTTGATATCAATGATTCCATGGTCCTCTTTTGCCTTCTCTATCCGATGAAGCATCCCTGAAAGCATTCTTCTAAATCATTAATGTTGAACCAAACCTCCTTTGTTTAGTTTGATTTTGATGATGATATAATTAACTAACTAAGTTTCAATGATGAACAAAAGCATACGAGTGAACGGTTAAGCTACTAACTATTATTTTCCCAAGTATGCAATATTGAGCTACATAAACAGGAAAATAACTTAAACAAAGTGGACAACGTATAAAAGATAATATCAAAGACAAGAGCCACCAATGATCAAAGGAACAAAATGTAAATGCTCCATGGACAAATGATCCAAGAGCTTAAGGAAAAATCTATAGCTAAGGATGTTTCTGGCATAATTCAGAAGCTACAAAGTCACTTCTGATGCTGCCAAAGTTAGTAAGATAGATGCCCAAGTTTGGATAGAAGCAAGGCTTCAAAACATACTTTAGTAGAGAAGAAACTAAGTTTGGACATTGTTAAGACCATGTTTGTATGCAAGGATAAGTTTGGATGAAGCAAAGGTATGAAGTCAAGACATTAGAAGCTCAATGTGGTTTCGGATGAAATCAACTTGTTCCAAAATTAATCTGCATTGCATATCTTAGTCTGAAATAAGATTAGTCTCAAGCTTTAGTCAAATGTGGAAACAAGCTTAATACATTCCAGAATTATTATTTTGGACACTGTCAACTTATTTAAGACGAAGCTGAGGGTCTCTTGTGGGCAAGCAACCCATGTTATACCAGTTAGTTCAGAAGTTACTTACTCTAGACCATGTAAACTGTTTCGGATGAAGACATGCCAAGACAAAGCAATCTCACTAAGTTTGAAGTTATTAAATATAGCTGGGTGACTACGGTTTGAAGATCCTCATGATTCTTTCCATGTCTTTAAACTCAAGAAAGCCCTCTATGGTTTGAAGCAAGCTCCTAGAGCATGGTATGAGAGGCTAAGTAGATTTTTGATTGGGAAAGGATTCTTAAGGGGTAAAGTAGATACCGCACTCTTCATTAAGCATGCTATGAACGATATTCTCATTGTGTAAATTTATGTTATTTATATAGTATTTTGAGCTACTAATGAAAATCTTTGTCAGGAGTTTTCTAAGATAATGCAGGGAGAATTTGAGATGAGTTTGATGGGGGAGCTAAACTTCTTTGTAGGACTGGAAGTAAAGTATATTAAAGAAGGAATCTTTATCCACCCAGCCAAATATATAAAAGATCTGCTAAAGAAGTTCAATCTTGAAGATAGAAGAAGGTATGGAATTTCAATGAGTACTTTCATCAAAATGGACAAGGATGAAAAATGTAAACTTACTTGCCAAAAGCTTTATAGAAGCATGATAGAATTTCTATATTATCTTACTATATTTAGGCCAGACATCATGTTTAGCATCTGTATGTGTGCTAGGTTCTAGTCAGATCTTATAGAATCATATCTTATTATTTTAAAAAGAATCTTTAGATACCTATTAAACACTCCAAACCTCGGTATATGGTATTTGAAAGGTTTCAATTTTGAGTTAGTTGGGTAGTATAATGCTCATTTTGCTAGATACAAAGTAGATAAGGAGAGTACCTCAAGGACATGTCAGTTTCAAGGAAGCATGATCATCTCATGGTTCTCCAAGAAACTGACGTTTGTTGCATTATCAATTGCTGAGGTTGAATATGTTGTAGCTAAGAGCTGTTGTGCTTAGATTCTCTAGATGAAATATTAGCTAGGTGACTATGGTCTTAAGTTTATTAATATTACTAATAAGTGAATTTTATTCACTTATATCTCATATTGTTCAAGCTTAATTAATTGTGAATTCTTGAGAAATGTAGATGCATTTCATGTGTTTTTATCTATATTTCTAGTTGCATTAGAGAGTTGAAGATTGGTGCAAAGCTAAAGAAAATTGAAGTGCGAGTGATTGGAGGATGTAAAGGATGAAATGGAGTAAGAAAGAAGCAAAACAAGCAGGTGGCAAAGCTGGCGATGCCAAAGCTGATCGGATCATCCACGACACCCAAACTGGGGCCACGACAGCGGCGGAGCGAATTTTCAGCTTCCTATTACTTATTTTTTAAGGGTTTTTGTGAGAGGCTTTCAGGGGGAGTCTTTTGGGGTTTCCTTGGGAGGTTTTTAGGGCTTTTTGGAGAGATTTTGAGGAGGCTTTGAAGAGAAGAAGATCGAGTATCAAAGATCAAGAGAAAGATCACTAATTCAAGGATTGGATGTCAAGCTAAAAGGGGAAGATGTTGATTTTCTTTATTTCAATTACCTTCTTTCCTTGTAATTGTGGAAATTATTTTGGGGATTTGAACTATGCTGATGTTAGGTTATTATTTGCTTGATTTATGCTACATCAGGAGTAGCTAATCTCTCCTTTTCTAAAGAGGAGATGGATTTTATATGGAATTCATGGTATAATCAATGAATTGTTTAATATATCTTGTCATTGGTTTGTTTGTGATGTTTTATGATTAATGCTTTGAATTTATTACCCATTTATTGAAAGATCAAGTATTTAGGGCTTGACACTCAAGAGAGGTAACCCCGAATAGGATCTAGGCATCACAACATAAAATCATAGATGACTCAAGAGAGTTTCTAGGTTTTCTGAAATCATTATAAAGAATCCTAGATCTTAATGCATTTTTAATGTTCTTTTTTTATAGGGATATTAAAATTAGAGTTTTTGGGAATAGATACTTAGCTTAGCACTCAAAATAGGGAGTTGAGTGTTGTTGCATTCTTGAATTATAAACAAATGGAATGATCAACCTAGAATAAGTTGAAAATACCATGAATGAAGCATAAGTGAAATCAATCCTCTTGAGATTTCATACCTTGATTTATTCTATTAAAAGCTTGTCCATTATATTTCTTATTTAAAAATCTAGTTTAACAGTTGTCTAGATAAAGTTAAAATTATTCATGGCGATAGCTAGCTATTAGTTAAAATACACAATCCATGTGGATACAACAACTCTCTTACTACTATAATATAAAACTTGACTTCATACACTTGCTGTATATTTTGCAGTGAACAAGTTTTTGGCACCATTGTTGGGGATTGACATTATTTTGATTATTCACTAATATTGTAAAAGGATAATCCTATTTTTAATTTAGATTTTTATTTTCTTTTATCATATTATTAGTTATTTTTCCTTTTATTGTGATTGATTCAATTTCTTCAGCTCTAGTAGTAGTTTATGCAAAATTTTAGAGATTCTGATCTAACTCTTTTTGATCCAAAAATTAAGAGAACACTACGAGAAATTCATAAAGCAAAGCAAGCTGCATCAAATATAATGGCAAAACTAGAGTAAAACTAGTTGCCAAATCAGAATAAAAAAAATAGAGACCAATCAGAGATTACTTTAGACCAATGGTTAAGGAGAACTATTTCAGCATCACACATCCAATAATCAATGCTAATAACTTCAAGTTGAAGCCAACATTGATCAATAAGGTCTAGCAGAACCAATTTGGGGGTTCTCTAAGTGAAGACCCAAACATTCATTTGGCAATGTTATGTGAGATTAGCGATACTAAGAAAATGAATGGCATCTTAGATAGTGCCATCACACCGAGACATTTTCCATTTTTAGTGAGAGACATGGCGAGAGGTTGGTTGTAGAGTTTGCAACTAGGCATTATAACAACATGGGATGAGATGGTGGAGAAGTTCCTAGTAAAGTTCTTCCCTTTGGCCAAAATAGCTCATCTTAGAAGTGAGATTGGCCAATTCAAACCAATGGATTTTGAGCCACTATATAGTGCTAGGAGAGATTTAAGGATTTGCTTGGAAGATGTTCGCAACACAATTTCCTAGACTGACAATAGATCCAACTATTCTATAATGGGTTGAATGGCCAGAGGAGAACCATACTTGATGCTACATCCAGAGCCTTATTGATGTCCAAGAGTGCAACTGACACATACTCATTATTGGAAGACATGGCTTCCAACACATTTCAATGGCCGAATGAGACAAACATGGTGAGGAAGGTAGCCAGTTAATATGAAGTGGATTCGATCACAACTTTGACTGCACAAATGTTTTCTTTGAGGCACTAATTGGCCATCGCCAATTTCGAATCTAAGGGAATGTTTCTTGCTGCCAATTGAAGCATACACAACTATAGATCTAACCAGAGAAGAAGTACTGTATGTTCACAACAAGGGCTATAGGAATTTCTAGGAGAACAACACGTAGAACCAATATTATCCTTGAAGTTGAAGGAATCAGGATAATTTACCTTACAACAATCAAAGGAACATAATGAACCATCTTCCTAGGTTTCAATAGCCACACTAATCTCAACCAAAGCAGAAGAAGCCATCCCTAGAAGACTTCATAGGCACTTTTGTAAATGAAACTCAAAAAAGGTTTTCCAGAAATGAGGCAAGACTTGATAACATAGGAAAAACCATGGGAAACATCAATGCTTCCATCAAGTCTTTGGAGATGCAAATTGGACAACTTACAAGCTCTTCCAATAGTGCAAATAGGGGTAACTTCATAAGTAACATGGAGAAGAACCCAAGGGAGCACTACAATGCCATAACTTTGAGGAGCAAAAGAGAATTAGAACCACTAAGAATGCAAGGAGAGCCATAACCCTTTAAAGTGGCAGGAAGGTAGGATGCAACCCAAGGAGAGAGAGAGAGAGAGAGAGAGGAAGGAACAAAGCAAAAGGAACCAGAAAGGGAAGACTACCAACCAAGGAGGATCACTTTCCGCGATGATCCTCCAATCCTGAAACCTAAACTCTCTTTCCCACAAAGATTTCAGAAAAAGAAAATAGATGAATAGTTCAATAAATTTCTTAAAATCTTGAAGAAAATTTAGATAAATATTCCTTTAGCAGAAGCTCTAGAGCAGATGCCCAACTATGCCGAGGTCATGAAAGAAATCATGTCTAAGAAGCAGAAGATGGAGGAATTCGAGATAGTAAAGTTGACAGAGGAATATAGTGCAATTCTGCAAAGGAAGCTCCCTCAAAAATTGAAGGACTCAAGGAGTTGTTGACATAAATGCATGGTTTTGATAACAAACAAAACTTGATTAAAGATTATATACTAGTGGTTGTTATCAAGATTTTAGTATGTAGAATCAAGTTGCAGGTCTTAAAGAAAAATGAGCATAGAAAACATATTCCATGGTGATAAGGCTTGAGCAAGTAAAGAAGAAAAAGATGAAGTGTCATAATAGATAAAGCACAAATGAAAAGAACTGGGATGTTTCCATTCATCTATCAAAGTGGAAGATTATATCTGATGGATGCAAGATAGCATACATATAACAGACTTCCTCTATCATAAGTAAGCCACAGTTAAGCCAATGGTCATTTGATGAGAACAAGCAAAGGTGGAAAAAGTGAAGATTTTCTAGTAGAACAAAAAACTTTATTTGCCATCAATAGACAAAGCGGAGAAGTACGGATCGTGTGGCAAAGCAAAAATTTAGTCTATCATAAGTGAGCCAATGATTGTCTGTAATTAACAGACAAAGCAAAAGAAGCAAGGACCATCTAGTAGAGTAAAGAATTCATTAATGATCATCTGCTGTCAACAGACAAAGCAGAGAATTATTCCATAAGATGAAGGTGTGAAGAAAACCCATCTGCGCTCCAACACTCCATTTGTTACTTATAATAGACAACTCAATAAACAAAAGCACTAAAGAAACAAAACATCCATGCATCTATAGTTCAACAAACAAACCACAAGGCAAAGCACTTGAATGGATGATTCATCTGGCGGCAATGGAAAGAATGGTTTGTCTGATACTTATGAAAGACAAAGATGAAGGAACTTTGTCTTAGAAATAGATGGATATATACTTCATCTGTCATAAGTAAAAAATGAGCAACAATCAGGACGAATCATTGATCTTCACTCAGCATTAATAATGCTTTTCCATATTGATGAAAAAGTTAGTCATTGTAACTATACCTCAACTAGATCTTATTAAGAAACTAGAAATCATCTTCTCTAAGGATGACATTACGAGCATTCCAACATACTAGGATTAAGCAGAAGTTAAAGAATTCAAAATACGCAATCAGAATGACTTCTATCATTAATGATGCTCACCTGCCTCTAACGATTAGAATTCAAAGCAACGATAAATAGAGCATCATCAAAAATAGGAAGAAGTAACTAAGCATTGAGAAAATTAGTCAAATCCTCCTGAGAGCATTTGCTGATCTGAGCTAAACCTTCTACAATTCTTTAAGAGTCAAAAGCCTTGGATTGTAACCTTCCTCAACTCTCTTTGAAGGCTCTCAACTACCTTTGGGAAGATCATTTACTTTTGCATTCAACTTTCCGAAACCTTTCCCTATGCTTACTAAGAAATTTCTGTGCTTAAACTTCTTATATTCATCTCTTGTAAAGTTCCTTGAACTAGTAGTTATGACTAGACTCAAGAAGAGTTGTGACTATTTGAATGTAGACAAGAGCTATTTGTTCACGCCCCCTAGAGCTAAAATCGAGAAGAGTGCTGGGAGTACTATGAATAGGCCCTCTAGAGCTAAAATCTAAAAGAGTGTTATGAGCACCGTTTATGCCCCCTAGAGAAGGAATCTAGAAGAGTGCTAGGACCACTATTATATTTCTACCATTGGGAATAGTGGAACCTAAGACATTAAGTGAATAGTATTCTTAGAAGAGTGGAGTCATGGTTTTACTTGAACCACTATAAAAATCATTATATTCATTTAATTACTTATTTTTTGATTGAGTGATTGATTGCTAGAGGGACTATTAATCTTGAAGGGGTTAAGAAATAATTTTTAAAGTACCCAATTCACCCTTCCCTTCTTAGGTTCTAGCCTAACCTTTGGACCAATAGGAGTTTTACTATCCCTTGCAGCATAAGAAATTCCTTGTTTTCATGTGACTTGGGAGCATCTATTAACTTAATGCCTTTATCAATTTTTAAGAAACTTGGACTAGGAGAGGTGAAGCAAACTACAATCACACTACAATTGGCAGATAGGTCTTTGACCTATCCTTGGGGAATCATTGAAGATGTGCTGGTCAAGGTGGATAAGTTCATCTTTCCGATTGATTTCATGGTATTGGACATCGAGGAAGATCACGAGGTGCCTCTATTTTTTGGAAGGTCATTTCTAGCATTTGGTAGAGCATTGATGGACATTCAACATGGTGAGTTGACCTTGTGGGTAAATAATAATGAGGTAAAGTTTAATATTTATCAGGCTTATAATTATCAAGTTGAGAAGAATATGTACAACCGAATTGAAGTTCTAAATGATTGTGTGACTCTTGTTTGGCTGACGCAAGTGTTCAAGTTTGTTTGGAATAGTGCCATGTAGATTTTGTTTGTAATAATATAACTAGTCCAAGGGATATTATGGAGCATGTCCTAACCTTGGAAACATCATTAAAAGGAAAAATCAATACCAAGGGGGGAGCACTGGAAATGAAATCATCGAAAGAGGAAATAAAATCTAGTGTGGAATTGAAGCAATTACCCATGTTTTTACAGTATGCAATTTTGGGTAATAATTCATTTTCTCCAATGACTATGTCTTCTTATTTTGCAGATGTAGAGGAAAAAAAGCTATGGCATATCCAAGATGAAGAAGTGAAATTCAATATTTTCAAAGAGTTGATGCTATTAAAGGAGAGCAATGATTGCCTTAAGTTCTGTTAAATGGATGGAAACATTGAATAGCAGTCTAAAAGGAACATGGAAGCGTTGGAAGGTTCATCAGGAAACATCCACAAGCCAATCTAAGGATTCAAAGAACTAATGCATCGAAAAGCCAAGATTAACTAGAAAGAAGACTAAAAAGAAAAGAGTCAAGCTAATGACTATAAATTAGAACTAACTCTCATCCCTTATCTCATAGATTTTTTTAGTCTTTTTGGTTTTGTTTTTATTGATCATTTAGCTTAGTTACTTTTTAGTTTTTTTCATATCAAGTGACCTCTTCAAAAAGTTGAGCACAACATCAAAAGCAACCCTCATCCAACATCACAGGAGCACATTCTCTCATAAGGGAGTGTCTTTCCCCCCTAGATTCATTGTTTTGAACATTGAGGACAATGTTTGTTTTAAGTGTGAGGGGGTCTTGATTGTGTTTTGTTGATCTTATTTGTGTGTTTTGTCCAGTTTTTATGTGTGTTTTGCTTCAATATTTCTGTTTAGTGCTTTGTGTGATTGTGGTTATGTTCTGATTTATGAAAGATGTGAAAAAATGTTTTAAACATTAATCAAGGTCATAGTAGAAAACCAATGACATGTAACAAATATCTAATAATAGTTAAGATGAAAATGACAAAAATCATTATTGTTTGTTTGCTTAACCTATTCACTTGTCTAAATTACTATAGATTCCTTATACACATTGATCACATCTTTTGAAGTCATTGAGTACTTAGAATAAGTGTAGTTGACTAAGCATGTAAATTTCAATTTGAACTCTAGAATTCATTGTAATTATTGTTTGAGATGAATAAAAGATAAAAGAACATGATTAAAGACTCATCATTTATTTGGGGGGATCACATTTCCATGAGTTAAAAAGAAAATAAGTTTGGGGTTGTGGTAGTAATATAGCTTAAAAATTGGGAGGATCACATTCCAAAGAATTCAAAAGAAGATAAATGTGAGGAGTGTGATAGTAATACAACCCACAAAAAGGAAAACAAGAAGAGTAAAGAAGTAAATGAAAAAAATAAAACATCATATACACATCTAGTATACTCTCTCTCTTAATCTATGAATTTGTAGGGTTTGCATTGAACACGTATTACTTGGTTGCATGAATGAATCTAACTATGAAGTAATGTAGATGGGAATGGCTATAACTGTTTGCACATGTAGTTGGAATCTAAAGTAAAAAAGATGATACTCAGGTTGAAATTCTAGGCATAGATGATAGCTTGAAATTTTGTTCTTAACCATGTTAATTTTATTGAGGTTTTTGAATGATGAACCTAATTGATATGTTTTGTGTTCTTTTTGAAAGTTTGTTCTTCTATTTTACTTGAAGATGAGCAAATGAGTAGATTTGAGGGTAGATATGCTCATTCAATGTGATAATACTAGTGATATAAATTTGACCAAGAATCCAGTTATGTATTCTAGATTTAAGCATATAGAAATCAGTCATCATTTCATTAGAGATCATGTCCAGAATCACAAGATTTACTTAGAATATGTACCAACTAAAAATAAGTTAGCAGACATCTTGACTAAGCCTCTCCTAGAAGATAGATTGTGCATGATTAGGAGGGAGTTAGGTATGATAGATCCATATGCATAATTTTCATTTCTTGATCATCATAGACTGTTTATGTTTACTTGATTTGAATGCTTATTCTTTTGATTTATAATCCTATTTATGCATGTTTTAAGATAGTGTGCCTTACTTGGAATATCTTAGA
>JAYJMB010005846.1:0-11580 GCA_036873735.1 Pouteria campechiana
CGTATGTATAATTTTCAATATATCAAAACTCTTCTTGGAACCCTTCTTTGACACATTAGTTTGCTTACCCTTAATACAGGTCATGCAAGTGTCAAAATCAATAAGTTTATAGTACTAAGTACTCCAGCATTTACCAATCTTTTAATTCTCTTTTTAGAAATGTGTCCCAACCTCTGATGCCATAACATAAAGGATTCATCATTCACAACACGTTGCTTAACACCAACATTTTCATGAACATGCATCATAGTATAATTGGAATTATTTTGTAAAATAAGACAAAAAAGACCATTAGACAAAGTACCAATTACAATAAAATCAGATTTATAAAACAAATTGAAGGATGAATCTAAAAAATTAAAGGAATATCCAACTGATACGAGTCTATAAACTAAAATTAAATTTCTAAAAAACTAGAAATATAAAATCTCTTTTCTAAACTCAAAATGAAACAAGTACTTAAAACTAGCTTGCATGTTTTGAGAGGCCTCCCCATGTGAGCACATCTTATTTCCAGAGTAGATGCTATGCTCACTTCCCAATTGCTTCCTTAGGTTCTGCAATCCCTGCAAAAAAGTTAGCAAAATGGATTTTAGAATCAGAATCAATTCACCATGTGTTATCTGTAACATTAATAATATTAGATTCATAATAGAAAAGTGAGAGTTGAGTACCTTCCTTGTTAAGCCATTCATGAAATTTTGGGTAGTCCTTCTTCATGGCTCTTCTTCTTGCAAAAAGAAGCACTTGGACTCTTTAATTTTCAGCTAGGTAGGCATCTTGCCTATCCCTTTCTACTTAGTTCAAGTCTTCTTCTTCCCTTGGGTCACTAAATTTTCAATGTCTTTCTCCTCCATAACAAACCTCCCTTCTTCTTAAACACACATGGTGAACAATTCATCAATTGACCATTTGTCCTTATGTGTGTTGTAGGAGATCTTAAAGGGACCATATTGCAAGGGTAGCGTGTTCAGAATGTAATGAACCAAGAAAGTCTTGGACATCTCAACCCATGTCTTCAATTGAGTTGCAATGTCCCTCATATGCATGATATGCTCATCCATTCCTCTAATACGTGAGCTTTATAGATGAGAACTTCATAATTATGTTGCTAGCTAATGTTATATCCAATCACTTAAACTTTTTATCAATATCCTTCAGCAATTCTCAAACATTGTTATAATGATTAACAAAATGGGGAACATTGGGCAAGCCCTTCTTAAAAATCTTCCATGTAGAGTGTCATGCAATCACATTACTTATTCTAGCTTATATAATTTTAGACAAATGAATATTTATTTTATCAGTTTCAATAGATGTGATAATCTATTAAGGCCCACATGATCAAATTGCAAATATTTTTACAAAAAGTCTTTCTACACATCATTTCTGTATTCTTTGGTCTAACCTTACCGCATGTGATCATGATCAGCTCATGAGGTTTAGAAAAATCCTATTATCCAAGATTAATTAATAAATTATATATTATAACAATTATATATTTTATTATTATTATCTTTATTGTCAATCATTGTCTCTTGTTTATTTTATTTTCAATGTACGGTTAGCTTCATCCAAGTATATTATATTGTTTGGCATAATTTCTTTTTCATTTATTTTATTTTTTATTTTTTTACCTTCAACCAAACATATCCTTAATTGAATTTTTTACTCTTTGATTATAATACATGATGGAGGTATGATGAAAATTTATTTGCATATATTTCTATTTTTGTACGTATAAATTTATGTATTAAATAATATATAAAATCCTTGAAAGTCAGAAAGGTCGCGCTGGTGAATACATATTTTAATTTTCGTCGTACCTCGCATGGAAATTGGAGCCACCAAGATTCTAAGCCATCATACATGCTTCTGATGGGCCCACTTAGGTTTTGGTCATGCACTCATGACGATGCTGACAACGCAACCAAGCCCGGCACCTTTTGTAATTAATTAAAGATCCCACTCCATCTGCTTGTCTGTGCGTTCTTGACTGCAAAACAACGAGTCTCCTGAGAGGTCATCCATCGTAATCACATCGCAGAAGTGCTCTCGATTTTCTAATTACGGATCCCCTGCTCCCGAGCAGCAAGTGGACTGGGCAGAGTAGGTGACCGCACCTCGGCAAGCAATGGATGGAGGCCTTTCAACCTTCGTCTCTCCAA
Source organism: Pouteria campechiana (assembly GCA_036873735.1). Classification (NCBI taxonomy): domain Eukaryota; kingdom Viridiplantae; phylum Streptophyta; class Magnoliopsida; order Ericales; family Sapotaceae; genus Pouteria; species Pouteria campechiana. The sequence goes on from JAYJMB010005846.1 coordinate 2,169, forward strand.
CCGTGGAGTGAAAGATGCACATCCACCACCTTGTGATGGGGAACGATGCCGACCCCCCAACTTGTCCGGCTTACCACACTCATGACTGCCGGCTCCACCCAAATTTCCCACATGGATGATGTGGATAGGCTTGGTATCTGTCGATGAGTAAGCCATGATGTACGTCCTGTAAATTAAGCCGTCCAAATGATAAGCTTTTTTTATTTCCTGGATTTATCATGAACTACAATTGCATTCTACCCTTTATAGAGTTATTGTTGAGATTGATTGATATTTAGCGGGCAGTTCGATTTCATTAGTTTCAGGGGCTGGATGTTCTAACTGTTAAAACAAACAATTTTTTGGGATAATGACTTGAGAATATTGGTCTTACTTTGCTGTTTTCTATTGAATTAAAATATGCCATATTTAAGAGTTTGGGGTGCTCCTAAGATACTGTTACCTTTACACCAAGGCTCAAGCACCATTAGCAGCTGGAGTATCAACTGCCATTAGCAGCTGAACTACAAGTTTAACTACCTGTGTGACCTGGTTTTGCAAAGGGAGGGGATGTTTGTTTATTTCCTACAAAGGAGTTGTAAAAAGGAATGAGAAAGTAAGAAAAAAATAAAAGTAAATACGAGGACAGCAGTAATTTAAGTAGATGATTATAGTGACAAAATATATGTGAATGAAATAGAATAAAATACTATGATGGTCATGAAAAATGAAGTTAACTATTGAAAAATAAAATTTTGAAATAGATGGAAAAAGGAAAAAAATCTACTGTAGAAAATGTAAAATTGATAGAATTTTAATCACTGATTTAATGTATAAGAGAGATAAAAATATAAAAAGGTAACAGTGTAGAGGTAAGAGTCTTTGCATACGCAGCCATCATAGCATCCAACTAAGTGACATGAGCATTTCAGTTGGCATTTGTTCTTTGAAATTGGAACATTTGATTTTTCCAAATTTTCAGGACTGTCTAGCCAATGTTCACCAATCTAATAATCCAATGAATCAAAGTAAATTTTGGTTGAAGTATAGTTGCGCAATTATAATTACTTGAATAATTCAGAAATTTTTGAAACAAAATCTATTGCACTGCCCAACGCACCCAAAAGTTTTAAATGGGTAAAATCCATAAATGATACAGCCACTAAATATGAATAAACATACCGATTTGAGGACCCTACAAAATTAAGTTCATAATTTCTTATATTTTGTTCATAATTTTCTATACTGATAAAAGAATTATTGTGTATGTGTTTGGGTGTCGAAAAGGAAATGAAAAGAAAATTATAAAAATGATGTAAGTTATAAAATAAATAAAATTTAAATAAATAAAAGATGACAATTAAATATATATATATATATATATATAACAATGAGAAATAGACATGTTATACTGGTATATAAAATAGATTTGTTATACTAGGTATATACCAAAATGAATTTCTTTTTGGAAGTAAACTTTTCTTTTCCTTTCCCAGCCAAACACGCCTGAGTGGAATATCCTTCCCATGAATAAAGGCGTACTCAAGCCATTACATTTTTCAAATCAAGCTTATCTGGTAAATTGTCTGACACCAGGCCGATACAGTGATTAAATCCATAATTAATTAACATAGGTTAATTCTGATGGTGACCGCTGTCTCGTTCAATGCATAAATTGGCCTAAGTTTTCCACTTGTCAGATTTTCGGCGCACATATCGCATGCCGAACCACCCCGATCCGTTGTTATGCAGAAATCGATGCGATAATATCCCTTTATTGCTGGGAAGGAAATAATGAAATGGACCATATGCAGCAAGTTCAATGAGCATACAGATATACGATCTGCTTCGAGCTAGCAGCTCCCAATAATATAGAATAAGGCTCAAGCCTACCTAGAAGAGAAGTGTGGGGTCTTTCTAATCTAAAGAGAAAGGGGAATAATAAAAAGCAAAAGAGGAGGAAGCTAAGCCAAGAAGGGACTATTCAATTCATTATCTGCCGTTGGACAGATAAGCTGTCCCTTTTGTCTGTTGTGAAAAAGAACCTTCTCCCTCCCCGCTTACCTCTCCAGCATCGTCCTCCCTCCTTCAAATCTCCATTGTTCCAGCACAGACGACACCAGATCCAACAACCCCTTCTCCCCAGCTTTCGTTTGACACCACCTTTTTATATACTAACTACGTTATCATCCTTTTCATACCATCCTCGCCATTTTCGCGGCACTAATCGCACTCCCATACTTGGTGAGTTTCTCAATAAAATTCTGCTGCATCATCATTTACGCTTTGCTGGTGATGGTAATGGGTCCGAGAGGCCGAAGGAGGTACCAGAGATGGTACACACAGCCTCTTGCGCCTCTACTCGAAGGCCCCGATCCGGACATACACGGCGAAGCTTGCAAGAAGGAGAGCTCTTGGGATGTAATCCGCACATGGATGCGAATGCAAATGGAGAAGGGCTCGTCCGGAGGCGGCAGTTTCTCAATTTCCTTGATCGGGAATGGCTCGGCAAAGAGGCCTGATTTAAAGCTTATGCTAGGTGTTTTAGGCTGTCCGCTCGCGCCCATTTCTCTAGTGCACAACGAAGTTCCGAACCTCCACCTCAAGGATATTCCCATTGTAAGACTGAGTATTTATCATATGCATATTTTCACCATCTTTCTTCCTTGTGTTTTTCATTGCTATTTTGTAATGTTAATATAGAAGTTAAAATCTTTTTAAACAGGAGACTTCGTCTGCCCATTATATCATACAGCAGTACTTGGCTGCAACTGGATGCCTGAAACCTCACAAGCGTCCGAAGAGTTTATACGCAGCTGGTGCGGTGAAAATGGTTTGCTGTGAGACGGAGATTGCATCAGGGAAGAACGTGAGAAATGTGGGGACGAGAGGCGGTGAGAGCGGGTGCTTTGTGCTGTGGCAGATGTCGCCGGGCATGTGGTCTGTGGAATTGGTGGTGGCAGGGAATAAGGTGGTTGCTGGCAGCAATGGGAAGATTGTGTGGCGACACATGCCTTGGCTCGGAGCACATGCAGCCAAAGGCCCACAACGGCCTCTTCGGCGTATCATTCAGGTACATCATCAATCCATAAAGCAAGCATGCTTAGCATGATTACTTGGCCCTTCGGGAATGGAGACTGCCGGGAATCTAGGTTGCTTTGTCTCTTCCTCATGTTTCTTTACAAATGATGATGATGACGATGATATGGAGGTGGTTTGCAAATGAGACACAAGTTTGAAATGGGTTGTTGTTTGGAAATGGTGCCATTGGAGCCATTTCCAAGCCCACCGAGTCCCAATCGCCCTAATAAATAGAGATCATCAAACTGTAAATCCATACTATCTGTCCTGTCTCTTGGCTTTTTTACCCAAGAAATCTCTCATAGATTGGCAGGTTCGAGCGTTCAATTATAACATGTATATATCCTACGGATTAAGATGGTGTAGTTGTGGTATTGCTGGTTTCTGAGAATGCTTGATAAACAGAGGAATTAACAGACCGATGGTCTTGATGGTCGAGCCATGCCTATGCTTTTCAGAACAAAACCCGAGTCTTCTCTGCCAAAGCGGCTGCTGTGGGTCCTACTAAAGCGAAAACACTTACCTCGTAGCACGATATTGGCGCGCCAACGTCCATGCGCACGAACATTGAGGATGCACTGATCACCCATTAATAATACACGTCCCACTCCACCATACTCGAGTTTTTAACGTTAGCACATATTCGAACCGTGAACTGTCAGTGCTTTGTTTCATTTTATCTTTTTTTTTTTTTTTTTTTTACCAGTATCTGTTTGATTAGGCCGACATGATTAATGGGTCAATTAGAAAATGATGCATCAAGACAAAAGTGCTATTCACATGTTAAGCCAACGAACTTTTTTCTTTTTTCCAAGGCAAGAGTGCTTGGACCCATCTTTTGGTAGGTTGCCGTTGTTCTAAGCCATCTGATATCTATTGGGGCCCGCCATTAGATTAGCATTCCTTCGATGCATGCAACAGCTGGGACGACTGATTAAGGTTGCAGTTTCCTTTGTATTTTCTTCAGGGGTTAGATCCTAAAAGCACTGCAAGCACCTTTGCCAAGGCACAGTGTCTTGGGGAGAAGCGAATTGGGGAGGAGGACTGCTTTGTGCTGAAGGCAGCTGCTGATCGGGCTACCATTGTGGAGAGAAGCGATGGGGCGGCTGAGACCATCAGGCATGTCTTGTATGGCTACTTCAGCCAGAGAAGCGGGCTTCTTGTCTACATTGAGGATTCACATCTGACAAGAATACAGCCTCCAGGAGCCGATGCTGTCTATTGGGAGACAACCATCGGCAGCAGCATTGAGGACTACAAGGAGATCGATGGAATCCTGATCGCTCACTGCGGCAGGTCTGTGGCCACCATCTTTCGCTTCGGAGACGTGTCGATGCAGCACACGAGGACTAGAATGGAAGAAGTGTGGCGGATCGACGATGTAGTCTTCAATGTTCCTGGGTTGTCTGTGGATTATTTCATCCCCCCAGCTGATATCTTTGACACCACCCCACACATTTCATAGACGAATCGAATGGAAGTAGAAATTAATGGGTTTTTATGTGGTTTTTTCCATTCGATAATCACTACTAGTAACTCTGATTAATGACAACTTGATGCTCATGGGTAGATGTGTATCGATCCATGTCTTGATACTCTATTGATACTATCAATTGTATTGATATTTTTTCTTAATCCTAGAAAGGGAGGAGTTTAATTATTTTTTGAGAGACATTTCTTAAAAGCAGTGCTCCTTTGAAAATTGTTCAATCTAATTGTTGTCCCCTTCAGTTGAGTTGCATGTCACTTGACATGGACTTCCTCAATCCAACTCACATGTAAAAGCCCAGTGGCCTTTACATGATACAAGACAACCCAAAAAACCCCAAATATCTTCATGGGGCAATGTTAGCTCTCTTATATTCGACTACATACATTGTAAAACACGAGGATCTGTCCTTCCATTATGTAGTGGATAGGACCGTAACTTCAGAGGTCTCGAACTCTCGATCAACAGCCAAGGTTCTGACACGAATTGAAATGTTAAAATGGCAATGATCCTGGGAGCCAACCTGAATGGACCAACCCAAAACCAGTTATCAGCTAGGCTGGAATTGAACCTATTTGCACAGCTTTGGGATAAGCCTTTTCAGGCATGACTCTACTGCTGACTAACCTCTAATAGCAGTTTATTTTTCAATACTTCCAATTCAGTGTCTCGTAGGAAGCAAACATTCTAATTCCAACTAAAAATCCGTTAGCCTAGTTCGCCTGGGCTCAACCAAATCTGGTGGAGTTTATTAGGCTTGGGTCTTAAGGGCTCCATGCAGGCCTTACTTAGTAAGTGACCAGAATTAGGGGTTCAACTTGGGATGACCTGACCAACCTACCTTTTATTTTTACTGTGGGGTTCAGATTTTTTAAATTTGGGTTAAAAGAATTAAGTTCAATCCATCTGAATTTAGAAATAAGGTTGGGATGGGTTGACGGCTTGGAAGCCCAATTCTAATTTCAACTAGATTTCGATGAATGCTAGCTAGTTGTGATGCATACGTAGATAGATATAAATTTATCTCTGTAACATGTTTCATACATCATTTAATCTACGTGCTTAGACTACACTTAAATTAGATTAGAATAACTAGTTTGTATAGACTTTTATGGATTTTACTCAATATTCAAGCTTATGTTTCTCATTATTATTATTATTATGCTAAATAAATACAATTATTTATACAAGTGTTAAATAATAAAACAAGTACAGAAATTTTCACACAAACCTATCCATGACAATTTGTGTATGGCATTGTCTTTAAAGTTTTACAGAATTTTCACACATAATCAAGTAAATTTTAATTTGAAATAAAAATTTTAAACAACCTGAAATATCAACACGATTTTAGCAACCCAATGTTTTAATATTTTTAAGGCTTGGTTTGGTAATAAGCAAAGAAAGAGTAAAAAAGTTTTCCACCATTATGGACTTTTTTTCCCACTTTTTTAATATGATTTACATTTTTAACTACTTAAAAACTCTATTTTCTATATGATTACCTATATTTTTTATCATTAGTTTCATCTTTTCATACAATAAAACTTATTTATTTTATTTTTATTTACTTTATTTTGAATCATCATCCCTTATCACATCACATTATTTCTCTTCTTCTTTTTTTACATTTTTGTATATTTTTTCATCACTTCTTTTTCTCATTTCCAAATGGACCCTAAACGAACTCTAACCCAATTTCTGAGTGGGCTTGTTGGGTTTGGGCTGAGAAACCCAACTCTATTGACAGAACTCTTGTGACTTGCGAGAGGACTGTAATTTCAATATGGCAAAATTGGTGTTGGACCACTTAACAGTAGCATTCCATAGCCAGTCGTTCGATGCAACTGAGTTTCACGTGCCAACATCAGCAACACAAAACTCAATCTTTTCGTCCCAGGTCACCTGCAAATTTGAGGACTTGTGAGAAAAATATAAATATAAATGACATTAATAGGATTAATTGGAGCCATGCCAGTCGTAAAGTAAATAAAGATAATAAATAGAAGTGATGATAAAAATATAACTAATTATAAAAAGATAAAACTATCAAAAATATCACATCAGTTTATTATTTATTTTGAAAATACATTTAGCTTCTCATCTTTCTTTAGCCAAACACAAACCAAATGTTAAGCATACTCATCGGAGCATGATGATGAGTTTAAGTCTTTCTTCCACGATATCTCACCCTAGCAATGAACATGACCATGTTACATTATTTGGAGGCCAAAACTAAGAGTGCAAAATGAGTCAGGTTATACCAGGTTAAGGTTATCCCAACCCTAACCTTGTTGGTAAAAACTTTAATTAGACCCTAATTTGTAGATTAGGTTGAGTAGAGGTTAACCCAACCCTAATCCAAACTTTTAAAATTCAGTCAAACTAGGGTCAATTTGGGGTTAATAATTTAAGTTTATATCTTTTATATATTTTTAAAATACTAATTAATTATGCTAAATTTTCTTATAAATAATAAATTTTGATGTATTAATTTTAAAAATAAATATATATAGATTAATATATTAAAGAAAAAATTAGGCCTATATGACTTTCAAAGAAAAGAAATAAAAATAGTATTGGATTTTTAAATTATATTCTTATTTAAAATAATTAGAGATAAGTTTATAATTTTATTTGAAATAATAGAGAATAGATCAAAGATTAAGTATATTTTTTATTAAGTTATTAAAATGAATTAGATCGGCTTACAATTATGTTAATCTAGCCCTAAGCTTATTTTCAAATCAGGCTCATTTTTTAACCTAACCTAACTCTCAGAGTAAAAAGGTCTCCTAACCCTACCTAAAATTCCAGAACTACTGGGGTTTTGGTTTGACCAAAACCCAATTTGCAACCGTAGCCAAAACAATCGATTTCAATCCCAAATTTTTTTTATTTTTCAACTTGGGTAAATGGTTATTTTGAATACAACATCATGCATGCCGTGTCCCTCCATCTTCGGTTACATATGCAAATTTCACATGTGGCGCCAAATTCTCCTGTTTGTTTATTTCGAGCATCTCAGCAGATGAAGACGTTGAATCCTTGGAGCTCTCCAACAGGTGCCATGTAGCATTTCTTGCATCGTAACACATGGCCTGCCTGCCATATCAATGGTCCTCATCTAGCTCATGCAACTGTTGACAACAATCCACACGTAATAGCCGAAGCTTCTGTGTTTCATTCAGGGACAAAGAAACAGATTGTATGCTGCGCATACTATTTTTGCTGATGGTGCGAATTAGCGGCAACATCAGATATTCACAGGATTCAAAATAAAACATCGTTAGAGTTTGAATTACATGCTAACTCAAAGCTTTGACAAAGACGTTTCCAAAGCCATATTGATGAGTCATAAATTTTATAAGTATGATCACTTATTTTCCTAACTAAATTAAAATTCTTAACATCCTTTTTGCTACATGGATAATTAAATTATAATAAAAATATGAATATTTATCACTATTTTATTTTTATGAAAATAAAGCACTGAAATTATTATTATTTTTTAAAATTCAACTTATTCAAAGATTAAATCATACTAAGTTATTTAATATTAAATAATTACTTTAATTTATATTAAACTGGTAGATTTGACCTTCTCTGTAAGATATAAAATATTAAAAAATATCATTGTATTAAATCTGTGACAAAGATTAGATCTTGATCTTATTTAATAAGAACATAATTTTAATTTTTTAATCATTGTAAAGTTGTTCAAATCCTTTAAACATAATTATAGTAATTATTCAAAAATAAATATTTTAATATAATTTAATCATTAAATGGCCGCATCATGAGAAAATGATAATTTTAGGAATTTATTAACAAATAAAAATTATAATTATAGTTATATATAATTATTATTCTAGTTAATTAGTTAATATAATATTATTTATAAAAATTAAAAGTATTAATTCTAAAATAGTTACATTATAATTTTACATTTCTGATTTTTAACTAAGTTAAATAAAAATATACTAATCATATCTATTGTAATCATTTATTCCTTAAGTTAATTAAAATCTAAAATCACTATTTTTCCTGATTTACTTATCAAAGGATTAAATCCTACAAAAACATTTAATTTTAAATAATTATTATAATTTATATTATATATACAAATTTGAAAACCCATACAAAAAATTTTAAAAAAATTATAAAGGTCTCTACATCAAATTTGTAATTAAAATTTTCCATTTTTAATATTTATAATAAATTTAAATTTTTGAATAACCTTATAAAGAATAGCAAATTTGAAATACTTTCACATTAAATCTATGATGAAGACCTGATCTTTATCAAGATTTAATATAGGGATATATTTTACAAGGAAGATCAAATCCATTATTTAACATAAATTAAAATAATTTAGCATGATTTAATTCTTGGAGAAATCCAATCTTAAAAATAATTTTTGTACTTTATTTATTTTTAAATTTTTATATTTTACAAGGAAGATCAAATCCATTATTTAATATAAATTAAATAATTAGTTAAATAAAAATAATTTAGCATGATTTAATTTTTGAAGAAATTGAATCTTAAAAAATAATTTTCATACTTTATTTGTTTTTAACTTTTAACTTTTATACTTTATAAGGAAGATCAAATCCATTATTTAACAAAAAATAAAACAATTATTTAGCATGATTTAATTCTTGAAGAAATTGAATCTTAAAAATTAATTTTCGTACTTTATTTAGTTAAAGGGTAGGGAAAATATTCTAAAGATTATTAGCTTTTACAAATTAGTTATATATAAAATAAAAAATATTAAAAATTTTTATTTGATACAAAAGTCTTATAAAACTCATAGTTCCATCCATCTGCGTTTAATTCAAACACCTCCCAATAACA
>JAYJMB010005847.1:0-11576 GCA_036873735.1 Pouteria campechiana
TACGAAATAATGTTTTCTGGCTGGAATCTGTAGTACGAAGAGCTTTAAAATCAATTACTTTGAGAGTGAACCAACCTCGTATAATCTCTATGGCTTCAAACATTGCTGCACGGCATAGGCATAACTGCATTGTAAATTTAGCGAGGTGGAGGTATCCTGCTTCCTTCTTCACCTTCCCAAGTTCATGATCTATGGATATATAGATTTCATAAAGAGAAAAAAACATCGAACGATTTGGCCTAGTGCAATCTTCAGGACTGTCCTCTACTGAATTTATGAAGCACTCGAAAATAAAGCCGTGTTATTGCCTTGAACCTATTTGAACAGTATAATTGCATTGGAAGCATTGTTAGCAGATCTTAATAAACCAAGCAAGTCGGGTAAATTTCGACCCAGTTTATGTGGATAAGAAATCAAAATTTGCACTAAATAACATTAGCACATTAAGCCAAAAGAAAACCTGGATCTGTTTGTCTAGCATCCAAGCTAAGAATTAAGCTGGACGCAGGCAGAATCATCATCCATTGGTATGATGTTTGCCTCCCACAATCCAATCCAAAGACAAGATTCATCATAAGGTATCATTAATTGGTGGGATGAGGTTAAAACCGCGTGCGGGCTTTTCTCCTCTTATCCGGTGACTCTGAAATGACAACTGCGAGACGTACGCAAGAAAGTGCTGCAACAGCATCCGGGCTTAGATTTCGGGTGGGGCTTGCCAGCCTCTACAGCTCTGCGAGAAGAGGATGCATTCATGGCAGGAGTTTGTCGTCTTCTAATCAAGTGGAATGTTGGCATAAAGTATAGGTGGGATTATAGTGGGCTGGATATTCCCCTACTTTAAAAGACAGCAGCTCAAACGTGTCGCCTCCAAGTGGCTGGTGAGATTATTCTTTCATGCATCATCGACGAGACTCATGGAATCGAATCTGTGCCAAAATTCAGCGGTGCAGATGAGATGAGATTAGATCAGCAATCAGAGAGGAATAACAGAAGAAGAAACTGACATCTGTTTTAATCAATTTTTTCTTGAGGAATTCAATGGCCTTTATGAGCCAATTAGCAAATACCAAGTCCTGCGATCCTGATGAGATCCGCACTACCTATAGCTAGGCAAAATAAAGATGATTCTAGCTGGGTGTTTGCGAATTTCTAGTAGTAGTGGAGGGCTTAATTATTTTGTTCCTATGGGGAGAGGAGGGGAGAATTGATTCATAGCGTTGTTGGGAGGATGGCCTGCATGGTTGCCCTGTCCTTGTCTGCCTCCGCAATCAAAGGACAAAGGCAATGAATTCTCCTATGGGGCTCACTAGTGGGAGCGATCATGGTGCATCATGTGGGTTGTGGAATCTTCGGTGGAACTAGATAAAGCCCACCTCATCCTTCCTTACATACACCAATATTGTAAGTTTTTGTTTGTAAGGTTAGAGATTGATTAATTTGTCTGTCCAACTTTGCATATATTTGCTGTGAAGTGCTTTACAATTAAAATTTGCAAGCATACCCTTAACACTTAGGTGTAATGTGGAGCAATAGAATTTTTGTTTTTCAAAAAAGACAATTTGTTTACCATTACAAATAAATTAAGATCTAAATTAATTGTTCAATTACTGCATATTAGAGACACTATTGTCCATACAAATCCCATTCGTGGGAAAAATTCATTTTCGTTTTGCGTTTTTTTTCCTTTCCAATTGTTCGTGCTTAGGGTCAATTTACATTCCTTTTCGCGATTTTGATGGGTCAGTTGCTTCTATGATTTCACCTTAATGTAAAGAGAAAAATAAAGAGAACTTACGGCCAACAAGCAGACCTTGGGGCCATGAATCCAATTCAATAAAAGGGTAATTTTAGCTTGTATATTTGTTATTAAAAGTAGACTACCTTTACCGCTTTCTGTCATGATTGCTATTGGCCATTGACTTTAGGAATGGGTATGCAAGTTGACTAAATCTAAACTATGCTTGCAAATTTTGAATTTAAAAGGGCAAATATGGAATGCATGCAAATCTAATTAGGGGACATATGTAATTTTTCCTTCTCCAATTCAATGGGACTCAACGAACTATCAAACATTGGGGTGTTTGGTGAACATCTAAAAGTATTTTTTTGTTAATCATATTAATGAATTAATTATCTCAAAAATAATCTTGATAACTAACTACCATATTTCAAGACTCCCTCCACTATCTTTTACCAGAAATGATGACAACTTATCATTCAAATCATATATGTCACACCTAGGGCTCACTCTGAGCATGTGAAGATCTACAACATCTCACATAGTCCCTAGGTGCAGTTTGCTCCATCTCACACAATCCCTAAGGGGAGTTTGCAATGTCTCATATAGTCTCTAGGAGCCATTACTCAAGTATTATCCCTTGACCCTCTATTTGGACTAGGAGTCACTACTTAAATATTATCCCTTAACCCTCTATTTAGACTTCTGTATCTGCAGGCATCCACACTCGAAGTTGTGACAAAGGGGATTTGTTAGTTATTATAATGCCTATAGGCACAAAAGGTCGAATAGACGGCCAAGAGACAATACGTGAGTAGTGGCTCCTAAGGACTATGTAAGATAGAGCAAACCACACTTAGGGATTATGTTAGGCGCTCCAAATCTTCACATGCTCGGGTGAGCTTGGTATGATGAATTTAAGGTGACTTTAGTAGTGGTGGATGTAAGCCATAATATATATATATATATATATATAATAAGTAAAAATGGAGTTGATTATGATTTTGATAGAAAAGATATTGTCACGCATTGGGCTCACCCCAAGCATTTGAAGATCTGCATTGTCTCACATATTCCATAGGTGTTGTTTACTCGGTCTTAACTACACTTTTCACCAATTGATCCATACCTTTTTATTGTCACATTCTTAAGGTGAGAGGCATAGTTATAAAATCAATGAAACCCTTGGTTGAAGGTTCAAATGTAGATGCTTGCAGGCACAAAAAGTTGAATAGAGGGCCAAGAAATAATACCTGTGTAGTAGCTACTAAGGACTAAACGAAGTAGATCGTACCTAAGTACTGTTTGAGATACTGTAGATCTTCACATGCTTAGGGTGAGGCCAGGGTGTAACAATATCTTTTCCATCAAAATCATAATTAACTCCATTTTTACTTATTAAATTATACACTCCCCTACACACACATACATACATATATATATATATATATTATGACTTACATCCATCATTACTAAAGCCATCTTTTTATTCAAACAAACTTTGAAAACACTTTTTAATTACTAAGGGTATAACTCGGGTTATTCGGGATTAGATTGAGGTCAACCCTAACCCTAACCTAAAATCTCAAACCTTAACCCTAACTCTAACCCAACCCTAATTTTAAAATGTCAACCTTAACCCAAATTCAGTGGTTTGATTCACGTTGAATTCGGGTTACATGAACAAGTAAAAAAATGACTATTTATTTTCAACATTCAATAATATTCAAATAAAATTAATCCATCATGCTAAAACTATTTTTATTGACTGTTAGGTTCGATTGGATTAAAAAGTATCACTTGATTTCAAAACTAAGTTCCGTTAGATTAATTTTGTTGCAACTTGACTAACCTAACTCAATCCCTTTTTAATAACTTTGAAAAAATTATTTAATCTTTCATCTAGCTTCTATTGTCAGAAATAAGGGTACAACTTTAAAATTAACTTGTCTCCATTCCGTTATTTTAAAAACTAGTATCGTATTAGCTTTCCCTTCAACACACTAATCTTTACATATTTGTTTTTAATGTTAGCATATTAAATTTTATTTTTTATAAGTATATTTATTGCACTTGATTAACATATTAAATAAATCAACTGTGTAAATATAAGAGTTGTCAACTTGAATCACCAAATGGAACCTAACCTTAATTCAACCAAACTTTTAGAAGTATGGATTAAGGTTGAGTTAACCTCATTATCACCCCATCTATAAATAAAATTAGATTAACTTTTTTATAAATATGGTTAGAGTTTGGATATCACTTAACTGGAATAGCCTAATAATTTCTAGCCCTATTCTAAGTTATTTTCCTCTTGCAATTGTCTGCTTGAGTTCTTCGCAATGAAATGGATGGAACGACATGGGAAGCATTTTAGAAGCAAAATCTTACTATACGGCAGATATTCTCCCAACACTTGAATTTGCCTTAAAAGCAGCGCATAGTAAAGTTGCATTTAACCAGATTAGTTTTAGGCTTTTGTGTCTTGTATTCTACAAAAATCTAGTGGGCCTGCATATATGAGATGGGCTTAGGGGAGTCTATGTAGGAAAGTCCATTAGGGAAGCTATATAATAAAGTTTTAGTTAAGGATTCGAGGGAGAATAGGGCTGAGATGGGAGAGTCATTATGTAAATCATAGGGTTTTTCAAAGATGAGTGAGAGGAGGTTATAAGAGTATGGTAATTAGGAGTGTGTGTAAGATATTCTATGGGATGTGTGTGAAATATCATAGGTTTAACTATGTAACTTGTGTTTCATAGTAGATTAATTATCTTTTTTCCATGAATTTTTTTAAGTTGAAGGGTTTTTCATGTAAATCTTGTGCCTATTGTATATGTTTAATTATACCTTTGATCTATATGTGTATAGTCTTGTGTTTATAATTATGATCCTAAAAATGGTATTAAAGCTTCTACAACAAATGGTATCAAAGTTTATGGCTAGAATTTGTGATCCAAGTTGTAGATCTTAATTTGGTAAATGATCAAAGTAAAGATTGAATAGGCAAGATCATGGTCTCAACATGATGGGCATGGATTGCTAGTGGATAAAATCGTGTGGTTGGAGTCTCGTGTTTGATAATTGTTGGGCATCATGGAGATGTGTAGTTGTTGATGAAGGCAAACATGGCAATGGACAGTGAGAATGTGCAACCATTGATGATCAGACGAATTTGATTCATGGAAGAAAGGGAAAGATTAAAAAAAATGCAAGCCATGAGATCAATCAGACCTAGTGGGCCTAATGAGTAAGGGCAGTTGCCAGATTTGGAGGATTGTTCAATTTCTTCCTTGGTAGCAACATGAGGTCATGCCAGTGAAGGCTGCTATGAGACGAGTAGCAATGTCAACGTGATAACAGTTGTAGAAAAGAAGCGAAAAACATAAGGTTTTCCATTAGCAATGTTTTCATCATTTTTTGGCTATTAAAGATGTAAATCTTGTGTGTGGATAACTTGTCAAAGGTCAGAATGGAGAGGAAGTTCCATTGTTCTAATAGTGGCAGCGTGAGAAGGCAGCAATGGCTGTTGGTTCCTGGGTTGTGCGACTAGGGCAAACATGTTGTGGAAGATGATGCATTGGAATGGTTCATTGAGGTGAACCAAAGCAGTACACATGCATCCATATTTGGTGATCCCAAAGTTGGAATTTGGTGTTTCAAATATTGATTTCTATGCTTTTGGGTGTTGTAAGCATAATTGTGGAGCTCAAATTGGGTAAATATTACTTCAATGATGTAGATCTAATGGGATGTTCAAATAAATAGTGATTTGGCAATGATCAATGATCTTAGAGGTTGATCTGATGTTTTAAGGTGCTATGGAGACTGTGGACTATGCTGATAGAGTGGATGGTGCATCATTAGATGTGATCAAGTTGAATCACAATGATCAAGGTTGATTGGGTTAGATTATGTTTGATATAGTTTAATGCAATAGAGATGTAAGCAAATGTTAGTGGATTAATGTAGTGATCATGTTATTTTCTATGTTGATTATGCACATGGATTGTTCAGATGCAGGTAGAGCAGCGGACTTCATGGATAATGTACTACAATGCTGCATTGGTTGGTTATTTTGTCTAGGTGTGCAGGATATAAATAGTGCATGGAGAGTATAAAGATTAGATGGTGGTTTTTCTATATTTCATAGTGGATAGCGACTATGGTCCTAAGACTGTGATTAGCGATGGACGGTGGTAAGTCCTATAAATATTATTAACAATGTATAAAAAAAGCTCGAGAGTCTTGAGATTGTAATGGTTTGGAAAATGGATATAATAATACAAGCATGATTTTGTAGCAAATGCATAGGTGTTACAGAGATGAGTGCATGGTTAGTTGCATTAGTATGTAGGTGGCATATGGTTTGACATGTTTGTGCTACGCAGGAGCTGGTAGAGCTAATGAGCATATAAAGGAGTGCAATTTGAAATACATGTAGAGAGATAATGAATATAAAGATAGGTGGAGCTCTTATACTCGTGCAGTTATCTAAGCGAGTGAGAATGTTGCAATTAAAGAGTTTCACATGGGTAGTAATTATAGAAGCATGTGAATCTAGCCAATTCGGCGTGTGGTGATAGTATGAATGGTGTGCAGATGATGACCAATTGAAGGTGCAGTAAGGTTCATGAGAGAAGCTTCATGAGTAGACAAAGAAGACGGTGAAATGCCCATCAAGAAATGGTCTTCATAATCTCTAATTGTGGCGATTTAATCTTTTTGGACACTAGCAAGAGAGAAGATATGAAGGCATAGGATTGGTCATGCTAGTTTGAGAATAGTGGATAATAAACTAACTGATGGAAAAGTAATGATTAATTTGTAGATGGATGGTGATATTAGTTTAATCTTTAAGAGCCAGCTTAATATCTGCAGAATCCAAGTAAGGTGGAGATTTGTTAGTTTTTGTGTTTTTTATTTTGCAAAAGCCTAGTGAACCAATGAGAGTTTGTGTAAGCAAGTTTATTAGAAAAGCTATATATGAGGCTTCAGTTGGGAATTTAGTAAAGATTCTAATGTTGAAATGACAGAGTCATCATGTAAATTCTAGAGTTTCTTGGAGAGGAGTGAGAGGGCAAGATTATGAAAGTGTATTAATTGAGGATGTATGAAAGACATTCAAAGTATGTCTCTTTACAACTTTCTTTTTCCTTTTGTCGTTTTTCTGCTGCTAGGTTGAAAGGTTCTCCCAATAAATTTTGTGCCTCTTATATATGATTTATTAGTTCTTTGATCTATGTTTGTATGGTTGTATGTTTATGATCTTAGTCGATTTATGTTTGTATGGTTGTGTGTTTATGATCTTAATCTTGGAATCGGCATGAAACTTTCTCAATAATTAGATTAATCTGGTGTTGATATATAAGATTAACATGATTTATAGTAAAATTAGATCCATTAATAAAGCCAATTTACATTGATCTTGTGTTTGTAAAATTAGACGGTCAAGGTCAAGACACGTGTAAATACTTGTAGCTAACTCACAGCTGATGGCATCGGGCGGTTTACGTGGCCTGCCCAGTCTACCCATAAAACAGTCGGTCAGCCCGAGACCGCACGCGGTCTGAAACTCTAGTCGGACTTTTGGAAGGACGCGGGCTGAGAGTTTCCGATCACGCTTGCCGTGTGGGGCCCACAAGATGCCCCGTCCCTCGCCAGCCTGTTGCTGTCTCTGCGGCTGCTGCGGCTGCAGCTTCCCGTACGTTTGTCGTGGGGCGTCTTTATCGTGTGGGTGCCGTGAAACCGTTTTGACAACAAGGAAAAAGTTCTTGATAGAGACCAACGATCCACATGCAACCATTTGTACACCGTTGCCTTCCATAATAAAACTCAAAAGGATTATGACCCATCCAAGCCGTCCGCTAAAAATGGCAAGGACGACCCAACCACCTGAATGACATTGAACGATGCGCACGTGGGTCACCGGATCAGTTAGCGTGGTATGCACGCTTTATCTTGGCTTCATCATGCCCTGTAACATCGCTCATATATGATTTGTTTCTTTATTGTCAAAAAATGTAAATTAAGTATTTAATGGGTTTTTCTAAAGAAAATTATATGTGGAATTTTTAATCATTAATATTGTGGTTTGTCATCTAGTGTTGCCATAATTCTACAACTGGATCTAAACCATCTCTTATGTTCAGTGTCGCTTTTGTTTAACATATGAAAAAGCATTTTGATTGAAATCTCGTGGGGGCTTCATCATTTAAAACAGTCTTATATCATATGTAAAAAGTAAATAATTATTTAAAATTGATTTTGTAAGTATACTTATCTACGTAGAGAAATACTTTAGATAGCTTAGATATCTTGTTATTCCCCTTTATGTTGCAAAATTACTTGGAATTTTTTAATAAATTTTAAAAATTAGTAAATTCATAAATGAGAATTTTTAGTATTATGGATCAATTAGATTTTTAATCAAAACAAAATTTAATATTATAGTTAAATATGCCAAGAAAAAAATATAATAATTGGATTGGATCGAAATCAAAATATTATGATAAGCCCAAGACACAAGGCAACAACAATGTCTCCTAGACCATCGGCTATATTAAATCATTTCTTTAAACTTATTTTAGAATCATAAATGATATGTCATATAAATTATATATTATAATTTTGAATTAGATAAATAATAATAAAATGACTATTATCATAATAAAAATTAAATTTATGCAGTAATTATATGTCATGGCTTATGGAAACGAGAAAAAAGGTATGTAATGATGAAATAGGGAATAATGATTAAAAATAAAATAACTAAAATTTTTTAATGAAAAAAATAAAAAATAATAAATGAAAATATAGATAATAATAAAAATATAAAATTATTATATAGTTAAAATATTAAATCATATAAAAAGAAGTAACAGGGGTCATGAAAGTAGAAAAAGGTAAAAAAAAAATTTCACCTTTTATTTTTCTTTTCTTGTTACCAAATAGACGGTCAACATAAAACTAGGGTTGGTCAGGCTTTGTTGACTTGTCTTTGACGTGCTAGCTAACATTGCATGCATGTGCGGACGGGCCACATCTGATCCGGAGATAATCCGTACAACCAGCTCGCCGTTGGTTGCGCATGATTGGAATGCGGGAATAATGGTAGAAACTATAAAGATAACAAAAAATGCAGTTGTAAAAGAAATGCGCACCTTCGCATGGATCGCCGAATCCAATGTCTTCCATGCAATATTTGGACGAGTCGACGTTACATTCCTATTAGTCATAGTTCATTTGCATTAACATTTTATAAATACAAACGTTAGTTTGGATTGAGTGTACCATGATAGCAGTGGATTAGAAAAGTACACTAAGAACAACATTAGCACAATGTAGACTTTTCAATAAAAAATTAAAATAATAATAATAAGTAGTAAATTTGTTGCAATTGTTAAAATATTATGTTAATCTAAAAAAAGGTACAGAAGAAAGTATATTACTAATATAATCTTTTCTTAATGCATCTAAATGAATCATTTTTAAAGTTAATTATGATTTTAAAGTTTTCTCATGCTATTATAATTTATCTATCTTAGTACTGTTATTTGAATAAGGTAATCAATGTTATGGAAACATTTGCCCGCTTGGTCTAGTCCAATTTAACTATACTTGTTATTTTCATTTTATTATTATTAATTTAATAAAATTATATATTGGGCATTATAATTTTATAGTAAAAGATATATTCATTTAGATGAAGATTTATGATTCAAATTTCAAAATTTTTATTTTATTATTTTTAAAACTATTTTAAAAAATAAATTGAGCCAATCAATCCAATTGAATCATAGGGTTAAACCAGTCCATAAGTAAACAAAAAGTTACACTAGTTCAACCTCTAGCTCAATTTTAATAACATTAAAGGTAATACTCTTTAATTAGTTTTATTTTTTTCATAACTAAAATTTTTTATTTACTTAAGGCTACCTTTTCCCGTTACTATGCTATATTATCTCTATTTTAGTTATCTATTTGTATTTTATTTTATTACTTGGTTAATCTTACTTTCACTCCTGCTGATATAACATAGGACAGAAAAAGAAAAAAAAAAAACAATTGTAATGCAATGTTAAAATCAACATAAGACCACAGCCGCTCAACGAGTGGACGGGCCGCTTCTATGGATCGGATGGGTGCCGTGCACACGCGTCTGTGGGGCCCACAAGCAGAGATGCCATCTTCGATCCACGCCAGCACGTTTCTGGACCTTCTCGCTCGCTGCTTGCCTTGACTCTAGTCACAAATCCTACACTATAAATGTGCTTCGGCTGTTTGCTTTCCCTGGAAAATTGAAGCTTTTCACACTGGAAGATTTCCGTTCCCTTAATAAGCTGTTTGGCGATTCTCTTCAACTTTCAGTGCTTCAGAGACCGAAGTTTTTACATGCTATTTTTTTTTTTTTTTTCATTCTCTCCTTTTTCTAATCAGAGAAGAAAAGAAACAAAATACTGGTTCTTGATTGCTTTCTGCTTTTTTTGGTTTTTCTCTTTATTGGCTTTTGTAGCTGCCAGCGTCCTTGGATTGAGAGAGTCCCAAAAACCAAGTCCAGATCTTCGGTGTCCTGAGGTTTTTAAAGTCTTTGTCCAACTCTAATCGGATCTGTCGAAGATTCGAAAATTGGGGAACTTCTCTTCCCATACAAA
The DNA here is from genome assembly GCA_036873735.1 of Pouteria campechiana. Classification (NCBI taxonomy): domain Eukaryota; kingdom Viridiplantae; phylum Streptophyta; class Magnoliopsida; order Ericales; family Sapotaceae; genus Pouteria; species Pouteria campechiana. The sequence continues at coordinate 10,399 of JAYJMB010005847.1, forward strand.
GACATTGAAACATCTCTGTGCAATCCTGTTTCTCTCTTTTTTATTTTTCCATGAAGAAAATCGAACTCGGATTCTCAGATACCCTTTTCTATCCTCTTCTCCAAACATAGAAAAGAAACGAAGGAAGAAAAAGGAGAGAGAGAGGAGGAGAAGGCCACTTTCTCCCATTCATTCGACTATCATTTGAAAACTGAGTGATTTCATTGTAAAACAACATCTGCCAGGATTTTTAAGAAAAAGACGCAAATAGACCCTATTCAAATCTTTGGGAGAACAATTGCCCACCTAACTGCAAAAACATCCCAGCAACTTCTGGTTCTCTCCAGTTCTTGCATTCAGTCTCTTGCCCGAGTTATCTCAATCAATTTCTTTCCCTTGTCTACAGAAGATAAGACCACCTCCAATCTTAGGAGGAGATCCCAAAACCAAAGGGGAAGAAAGGTTGTCCTCCCGTCTAGTAAACATGCAAGATCCAACCACATTTCAATCGCTTAAGCCTCCTTTTCAAGAGGAGGAACACCTCAAATGCCCGCGCTGCGATTCCACAAACACCAAATTCTGCTACTACAACAACTACAACCTCTCCCAACCTCGCCATTTCTGCAAGAACTGCCGGCGCTACTGGACTAAAGGTGGCGCACTCCGCAACATTCCCGTTGGTGGGGGCAGCCGCAAGAACAAGCGATCCAACTCAAAGCGCTCTGCCTCATCAGCTTCTTCTTCTTCTTCTTCTTCAATCCCCCAACCGAAGTCCGAACCTTCTGCAGGAGTTTTCAATCCGCCTGCATTTGATGAAGATCATCGAATGCTCGACACATCAGGCAGCTTCAGTTCTCTGCTGGCTTCAGGTGGGCAGTTTGAAAATCTACTCGACGGCATGAATTGTAATGCTTCAAGTGCTCAAAGGGTGCAATTTGGGGAGTACTCTAATCCAACTTTGAATATGATGGAGGACTCAGCTCTTGATATGCAGAGCTCAAGCAACCAGGAAAACCTGCTGGGACTGCTGAATGATTCAAGCTGCTGGGGAGGTGGAAATGGGTGGCCTGATCTTGCTATCTATACACCAGGTTCGAGTTTTCAATGAAAAGAAAAAAGAGGAGAAAGCTTCTGCTGTCTCTCTCTCTCTCTCTCTCTCTCTCTCTCTCTCTCTCTCTCTCTCTCTCTCTCTCTCTCTC
>JAYJMB010005848.1:0-11573 GCA_036873735.1 Pouteria campechiana
AACACAATTGCATAAGAATAACAAATATCTAAGTATAAAAACGTATCTTATGAGTGAATGAAATCCACTCATCAGTTTATTATGAGGGATTCTATCCCTAATTTCATCCAAGCATCATGAAGATCACCATTTAATCCTAATCATGAGTAAGAGTGCAACTTAGGTCAAGTACCCATGAACTGACCCGACTTTAACTAAGGTCGATTACACTTGAATTACCCATAGGGTCAGTTTGGGTTGGCCCTTCTGACTTGCATGCCCAGTTCAGTTTAGGTGTTCGACTACCTAGAATTGACCAACATAGCACATGCAAATAAAAAAAAATGAATGGGTGCTACTGGCGTGTTACCTTTGTGACTCATGTGTAAAGGGGGTTAGAGTTTGACATCTTTTTCATTTCTTCTTCTAGGCTTCTCCACTCATTTCTTCTAGCCATCTCCACTCGCTTCTTTAATTCTTCTAGCCAGTAGCCATCTCCACTCACTTCTTCTAGCCAAAGCCTGACAACTCGACTTTATGCTGCAGGGGCTGTTTGAGCTCCAATAGAATCTCAAGGCCCTACAAATCCCATTTCTCCTATTTCAGGCAAGATTTTCTCCTTCAAGTTCCATTCCTTAGGCGGCTTTTGCATGCACTATACATTTGAATAGTAATTTTCTAGTTAAAAGAGTAAACAAAAATCAAAGGGAGTCCTCTGAATAGAGTCAAATGTGAAAATTTTTTCACTTAATATTCTGCTAAGCTTCTCTACAATCCAAACATTACATTTTGCTAGCTGATGAGATTATTTGCTTATGGAATTTAGGGGGAGTCAGGGATACAATTCCCAAATTTCAAGAGAGGAGTGCATGGTGCACCCAATCCCAAATGTCTATAATTGTATTGATTTTGAAGCACAACCGTTGATATTGTAGAAACTACCTTTGTTGGGTATTTTTTTTCCTTTTGTCTGTTGATATTGATGACTGATTAGTCATTAAATGCACTATTTTGTTTTTATTAATCATATGCTTTAATTTTCAATTTATGTTTATTCATTCATTTATAGTTTTAGGATTGTATTAAACTTTTGATATGGCAGATGATAATAGTGTAAATGTCCTCTTTTCTTTGTTATTGTTAATTACTTGAAATGTTGAACGACAGATTTCTTGGCATCCTGGACTTTGATAATCAAAAAATTGGATGTTGACATGTTTGATTTCATCTATATTTTGTATTGTTCATTATAAATGTCATTTGAATAAAATAGTTATAGAGTGAATCATATGCTTCGAGCTATCCTCTTGACTTCTACAACTGAATCTACTTCTACTTTCCATTTTGCTTCATTCTTTATTCTTTCTTTGGTGGTAAATTATTATGGAACTCATTTAGAACCAGAACCTAACTGACCTGATGGTAAAAGAAATAGGGTTGGGTTGACCTAAAATGGAATCAATCTAATAAAAGGGTAAGGTAGGATTTTTAGGAAAATGATTAGGGTAGGTTCGACTAAGAACCAAATCAAACTGAATCGACCCGAGTTGCACCCCTAATCATGAGCACCAACCCCTAGTTGGGCTCCATCGCCTAACCTATCACTTAAAAACCACAAATAAAACAACTTGAATTTTGGGCAAACTCAGTAAGTAGGCAAGATAGAAAATAATAATCAATAATTCAGTGAAATAGCATGCTCAACTTTGCAACATGTGTAAATTCATGACATGCTAAGTTTAACGACAATGCAATATGGCCCCTTGCCCATAATGCACATGTTCTCACATTACTAACACATAACTTGCTAGGATTAAACATATCCTCTAAATGCATTGTCATCATCAAGTCATCCTCACAATCAAGACTCATATACGACTTGACCATTAAGTTATCCTCATTAAAACATATTCATCATCAACATACTCACAATCAAGACTCACAAGGAATACAAGCACAACTCTCTGTCCTCTTCAATGTGCATTGGCCCCACCTTGTACCCCCTGACCATGAAGCCTACCAGGTGCATGATAGCCTCTCACCGCCATTCATGATACCCCTCCCTCATTGCACTATAGGGTCACAGGTTCACCAACCACATCTACTGAGGAGATCAAGTGTGTTTAACCAAACTTCTTTAATAAGCTTGATTTTGATGATGAACATATTTAACCAGCCAAGTTTTGATGATGAGCAAAAGTACACAAGTGAAAGTTTAAGCTATTGATCATTATTTTCCAAGTGTGGAGTAATGAACAACGTATTAAGGAAATTGCATAAGTGGATAGTAAATACAAGACTACATTAGAGACAAGATCTACTAGCCTAAGAGGAAAAAAATGTAAATACTCAAACAAGAAATAATAACACAAAAACTTTGAAGAGCAATATGTGAAACAACTTCTAGACATACCTTGAAGCACTATCAAAATAATTCAGACTTGTACCCAAAGTCATACAAGAATCAAGGCTTTAAAATGAAGAAAACAATCTAAGTTTCACACTCGAGCAAAGAATCAGACATTAAAGAAGCAAGTTCAAACACCGCGTGACCAATCTCGGACATTGAGTTAGTTCGGACATTGCTAAACAAGAAGTTAAAATGCTGGATATTGCAAAGACATTCTCAGACATAAAATCTAGACTAGGACATTGTTAAAGACTGAAGAAAAAAAACCAAGCACATCAAAAGTCCAAGTTTGAAAATCCCATGTGTTAAATCCTAGATATACTCATTGGTAAAGACAAAATTTTGAAAATGTTAACTCCAGACATAGCCAACTTAGAAGTCATGCAACCCAGAGTATCTAGCACTGGTCCAAGTCTGAAAACTTACCTTTAGACATGGTCATTCATTTCCAGAAATGGCGGTTCATTTCCGGATATAGAAAAATGAAGTCTATTGTAAGCTAAGCACAAATCCTAGTCCAAAATATTAACTTCAAAAATGACTATTCAAAACCTAGACACAATGAAAATGGCAAGTAAAGTCTATTACAAGCTAAATACTTCAAAGGAAGTCCAAAATATTAACTCGGGACAAAAACAAATCTCGAACATAACTTAACAGATTTTGGACATTAAAACCCATGAGAGAGCTCCAATAGACAAAAAATCTTGTCAATTTGCTCACATTTAATGAACATCATCTTCTTCAATGGGCAAAAATTGAATCCATTTATAAAAGGAGTAAAAAGAGGCCGTTCCAAAGACATACAAGTTAGAGAATTTGAAAAACAAACAAAGAGCATTTACTCATAGATATTAAAGTTTTCTTCCAAACTCTACTGCCCAAAAACATCAATTTGCATTCAAAGAACATTCTCCGCAAGAGCTTAAAGGATTCTATTACTCTATATTTATTGCTATACATTTATTTCTGTTGCATTCAATTGTGTACAAACTCAGCCTATGTAAGAAGCATTCTCTTTGTTTGTCTTTTATTGTTTGGGATAGCAAGCAAGGGGCTTGCTCATCTTGTATAAGTTTGTTGATGAGCTTTAAAAACCAACCTGTGTATAAGTTTGTTAGTGAGCTTTGAAAACCAACTTGTGTAAAAGTTTGTTATTGAGCTTTAAAAACTAACCTATCCAAAAATTTGCTAGTAAGCTTTAAAACCAACCTTTGTATAAGTTTGTTGGTAAGCTTTGAAAACCAACCTGTGTAAGAGTTTGTTGGTGAGCTCTAAAAAACCAAAAGGTGCTTAGTGGAATATGAGTGCAGTAAGAGAGGTTGACTTAGAGAGTGTAGTAGGTGCTGTGTTGGACCAAACCACTATAAAAATACTTGTGTACTTTGTGCTACATGATTAATTTATCACTTTTTTCAAAACTTTGATTTTAAAACTGATCAAAATTTTAAAAGCTCAATTAACCCCCCTCTTGAGCTACCTTAGATTGGGACCAACAAAGTGTATCATACTCACAAATCACAGATCATCACTACTCGAATATCATGTACCATGACATCCAGACAAATCCACACCTCATCGGTGTCACATCACATCCATGCCACCAAGGCATATCCACTCCCTATAGGTATCATATCATATCCAAGTTAGGTAAGCATTCATGCCACCAAGGCATATCATATCCACACCACATAGGTGTTATATAGTATCCATTTCGCCAAGGCATATCCACACCCCACGGGTGTCATATTACATCCATGCCACCCAAGCATATCATATCATATCTATGCCATCCTGGCATATCATATTAGATCCATATCACAATTACACTACCCCATCGGGGTCCTCTACCAAGCCTCCCAGGAATAATTGTATCCTATAAGAGTCACAAGTCATCAAATCAAATCAATATTTTACTGCCATCAAGATACCATCATATCTCACATAGACCAATCATACCCCCAATGACTCATGACTCACAATGAAATGCCATGTAATGCCATATCAAAAGCATTTTAGTTGAACAAATAGCTAAATATAAATTTCAAAGCAAACACATGGAGGTACACAATTTCAACATTACAAATCATGATGCAATTTAATAAATATTATTCAAAATGTGGTTCTTGAATGCAAAATCATGGGATAGTCACTATCCCATCAATCTACACATTCACACATCTGTAACAAAAAGAAGCCTACTTACTTTAATGTAGAACAATATCATAATTCCTCAAGTTTCATAACTTAGCTTCCAATCAATACTCACATAGTCCTACATATATAACATGTACGAAAATTCGATTTACATATGTTTCAAATGGGAAATTCTACTCAATTCATAGGTTTTATTCATATCTGATTACTTAATTATATGTTTTAAAAATTTATTCTAGTGAAAATTATCACTCATTTTAAGTTGTGATTCCATATGGCCCAATTTTGAGGATTTTTACTCAAAACACTACTTAGTAGCTTCTTCGCTGAAAACACCCTACTTAAATTAAGGTGGCAAATCTCGTACAAAGCCAACTCTGATCAAGTCATTGTCAACATAGTTTTCAATGTAACAAAACTCAGATTGGTAGCCCCATTCAAGCCACCAAATAGAGGGTCTCTAAGCATCATTTTCACATGAGATTTATCATGATTTCAAGTGCATAAATCCTTTGTTTCCTCCCCCTATTTCATGCCCAATTTCAAGTCAATTAAATAAAATTCCTAGGTGTCATAATCTACTCATATAGCTACCCATTTATGAAGGTTTTTCTCAATGCATTTCAAGTATAAAATTTCTACTCTAATGATTCCCATATTGTAGCCCAAAATTTTAACCCCTCTTTAATCATTTATTAAGAACATCTAATACCTTGTGTTGGTGCCTAATTAATGGCCAATTAGAAGCTACAAAAAAATATTTTAAACACATTTGCTTCTAATAGAGTCATTTCATCAAATACCTCATATGCATAAATCCAACCATCTACTTTCATTAGAATGTAATAAGTTTCATGCATTTTCAGCAATATACAACCAATATTCAACACAATCAACTTTTAATTAACCTTAATAATGAACTGATTAGTCCCATAGTTCAATCAATTCATTTCACATCATCTCCATTCACAAAATTCCCTTTCCAACATGGAGTAATGTTGTTGTCCACTTCATGGACAACAACATACACAAATTTTCCACTTCCAGTCTCCACAAGAATGTTGTAATTAACATGATACTCATTTCCCCTATGAAATCTGCAAAAATTTTATGCTAAATCCCCTCATATTGCTCCACGAATTGCATAGAAAATCCTAGCAAAAACAAAAATTTTGAAATGAATTAGGGGAAAGCACTTATCATAAGAATTAGCATTGATTCCTCCACAAGAATGAGAATTCCCACTCCAAATCTTCAAGTTCTTCCACTAGCTACTACAAGATGGGTTTTTCATGGGATAAACAATTTTCTCCTTCTCTTTATCATGTGCAAATGGGTAAGGTTTTGCTCCCCTTTTGGCGGATGATCAATTGCATGTTTAAATGATGATTTTCCTAGCTAAAATTTGCATAAAAATGGGGCATGAGAGCTACTGCAAAAAGGGAGGCATGAGAGTGATGGGTTGGGCATGAAATTAAGATGGTGGAGCACTATACTATGTCTCTCAGTTGGTGCTCTAATTGTGCACTTCTTGCCATACTCTTGTAACCTTTTTTTAAGAATAACTTTTTATAACTTTTTATAATAAATCTTTCAAAATAAATACAATTGATATGTCACTAATCACCTCTCTCATAATTTCATTAAATAACATAAATAAATCTCTTCACAAATATGATTAATTCATGTGTATAATTATCACAAAATAATTATTTAGAAAAAAAATTTACCTCAAAATCTTGGGGTATTACAACCTACCCCCCTTACAAAATGTTTCATTTCAGACCTCGTTCCATAAATAAGGATACTTGGTTCTGATCATCACCCTTTGGCATATCAAATATTTAGACACCTACTTGGTTGCATCATTTCTCATACCATTCCACCAAAATGTGGCCTTAAATCATGATACATATTGTATTTCATGGGTAAATAGTATAAGGTGAATAGTGTGCTTCTTCAAGCATCTTCTATATTAGTAGAGCTCCTTTAGAAATTACCATCCAATTCCTATAGCTCAAAATATCATCAGTGCCCAATGCACAATCTAGCATCTCACCATTTCAAGCTTTCCCTCTCTCATTTTTAAATACTTCATCTGTAGTCTCTTCTTTAACTAACTTACCCCATCTATCAAGGTTGGTTGTATAGTAAACCGACACCTTTGGGAAACCACCTACAGATCCAAACTTCTCATTTCCTCAAATAACTTGGGCAAGCACACATGCCATGCTACTTGTAGACTTCCTACTAAAGGCATCAACCACTACATTAGCTTTCTCTGGATGATAATGAATATTCAAGTCATAATCCTCCAACAATTTCAACCATCGCTTCTACCTCATGTTTAGTTCTTTTTGTGTGAAGATATACTTTAAGCTTTTATGGTTAGCGTAGATATCACAGTTCTCACTATACAGATAATGCCTCCATATTTTTAATAAATGCCTCCATATTTTTAATACAAAAACAACTGTCACCAATTCCAAATTATGAGTTGGGTAGTTCTGCTCATGTGGCCTTAATTGTCTAGATGTATATTGATGAGTGAAGTTCATTCACTTATATTACACATGTTTAACTTAGTTATTTGTAAATCCTTGTCCCTTTTAGATGAATTTAATTCTTATTTGTTGGATTTTCTACGTGTCTTGAAGATGGAAAAAAAGAAGCTCAAAGGATGAAAAAGAAAACAACTGCAAAAAGGAGCAAAAAATCAATACAAGACCAAGATAATCAGCCAGCGCTAGGATCCATGACCACCATTGGCCAGGCAGCAAGCTGGTGTCATCGGTGCAAGAGATGAATCAATAATTTTGTGTATTTTCTGCATTGTATACAGGCTTGGATTTTAAGAAACAAGTTAGGGTTTTTCAATGGTTCTTCTCACTTCCATTTGGAGAGTGTTCTCTGAGGTTTAGAGGTCGACTTCTTGGAGTTTTTCTACCAGAGAAAAAGGAGGGATTGTAATTATGCCTCATACCCTTTCCACACTAAGCTTATAGCTCCCATAGCTGAGATAAGTTTCAGCACCTCACCTTTAGGTAGACTTTTAAAGATGATCTCAACCTCATCTAGAGTACTAAAAGTGACCTATTTAGCTTTACAATCTACCTTGGCCTCATACTTTCCCAACGTATTCATACCTAGGATAATGTATAATCCTTCTATGTTCAATACAACAAGTCAACATAAAATTATCTACTTTCTATTATTATGGGAACAAAATAGCATAACTCAGTAGTCATGCTAACCATTCTTAATGGGGTAGATACTTTCACAACATTAAGCATAGGATATTTAGGCAAACCAGCTTTATACACAAATGCTATAGACACAAATGACCATGATACCCTAAGATCAAATAACAATGTGTCCCAATAGTCCACCCCTCTGACTTAACTTTCTTCATAGGGGTCTTCCCTTTATCCATCTTCTTCATTGGTGTTATCACTGCACCAATTTAATGACACATAATCATTTGATAATACACATATAGACCACATATTTGATTTACCAACCTAGGGTCTCAAATTTTATTGCCTAGGTTAGTGTCCCCCCATGATCCTATAGGTTCACAGACTTATATTGGGCATGTCATTTTCAAACTCATGTCTAGTAGTCATTGCCATCATAATTCTAGGGCTTATCTTTGATTTAACTTTTGATATCCGATAACCAACTTATCTCTAACACCATTCTGTAACACCCTGCTCCTAGGGCACTACCATCTTATATCCTAGAGAAGGATTCTATCAAAAATCTAGTAGAGTCTCATCTTATAGTAGCCTGAACCAGAAATGACAAGTAATTTTTAAAGTTTGATGAATGTTTTAGTTCGGACAGCACAAGCAGGGAACAAACCCTATCCTCAGCCGATAAATGCAGCAATCTTTGTTCATCTTCTCCAAATCCGGCGAGATTTGAAACTGACCTGTGATCGTCCGTTATCGACAACTTTGCCAGTCGAGTCCCCCATCAACGCCCCTATCCTTTGAATGACTGTGGAATAGCGGGATAATAGGCTGGATCTCCCCCATGGCATCCATCAAAAGTGACCAGGAAAATACAGGCACGCATCTTCAAATCGAGATCAGGAATGCCGTCTATGCTAACACTTATTGCGGATCCGCTTACGAGGATGTCGTATCCTTTAAGCTCTGCTGATGCTTCTGTGGATCCGCTTACGAGGATGTCATATCCTTTAAGCTCCGCTGATGCTTCTACGGATCCGCTTACGCCACTGATGCTTCTGCGAATCCGCTTACGCCACTGATGCTTCCGCGGATCCGCTTGTGAGGATGTTTCTGCAGATCCGCTTACGCGGATGTTTCTGTGGATCCGCTTACTAGGATCAGCAATTGCTCGTCTCAAGCATCATACCATGGAACCGGAGTCTAGGTTGGGTCCATATATGTAACTTGCACATTGTAGTAGCTTGAACTAGAACCAATGGCCAAGACACGAACAAAAACAATAGGGAAGAGAAGGGGCTTCGCTCGCGCACTGAGCCACGTGAGGAGCTCACGCATCGGCTCTAAATCCGGCGACATCGATACCCCAAACCGACCCTGCTCGGCATCATTTCCGTCTGGGCAATTCGGCGGCTCCATCGGCCATCGGCGGTAAGCAGGGAATGGAAGTCTGAGCCCATCCCGCTTGACAGCGAGAAGGTTACAGGGGCAGCATCGCCGGCAGCAAGGAAGAAGGCCACCCTATCCTGCATCTTTCGGTGACCAAAGGCAAGGACCTGCCATGGCAAGGGGTTGTCCAGCTGCTGGAGTCATCATGGCCGGAACAGATCGACCATCCAATGGTCAGATGGCGGCGACTTGCGGCTGAAACAACGGTCAGTTAAGCATCTTTTCAGATTTTCGGCAATGGGAAAGGAGGATCAACGGTAGCAAGACCCGCATCGAAATCGGAAAGCGACCGTTGATTTTTTGATTGTCATGGATTACCCAATGGACGTTGAACGTTGCCGACGGAAAAGATGTTGATGCGTCTTCGATTCCACCTCTCCTATCGGAATCCATTTGTCGACGGTGGTTTAGCTTGCTGGACAAGCGACGATCATCAGCGGCGAAATGGCAGCGAGGGTTGCTACGAGGCGTCAGAATGTCGACGGCGAAGGGACAACCCACCGGAAGCAGCCATGGAATCGATTTGCCCCGCGTCGTTGCTGACGTGGCGTGCAGAGAGGGTGGGTTAGATGAGCAGCCATCATCAATCTCCCCATGCCACTGCTGATGTGCCACTCGGACGAGAGGGATCGGCCATGCAGCAGACGACGGCGAGGATGAACAGCAGCCTGTGCATTATGAGTGTGGCGTACAGACGAGGTGGCATAGCCACGCAGCTGACGCCTACGAAGATGAGCAGCGGACGACATGGTACGATCCGATGTGTTAAGCAATCAGGGGCTGTCCGCCCACTCTGACAAGAAGATGGCAAAGATGGCAAGGCACCGTACAATGGAGGGGTGCCGCGCACCTGCTAACGTACTGGGCCAATGAAGTCTTGCCCTTGCTGACATGGTGCACAGCTGAGGAGGGACCGACCTGGTGTGCGAAGGAGGCAGCCTGGGCCGACGTGTTGTGCAGCAGAAGCTTTCCGTCCATGTCAGCACGTTTTGCTAGAAGGGCATGCAGCTGATGTGGCGAGCGGGAGGGACGACAAAAACCCCCCGCAGCCAGCTAATCACGAAGTGGCAACCTCCCCGTCCGTGCAGCCAGTGACTCGTGTAGCTGTGTAGGTGACGCGTCGCAAGAACTTGGTGACGCGGCTCGGAGCCTCGGGGGTTATTTTCCAAAGGAATTCCCAAAATGCCCCAATGGTGGAGCTGGAATCCCCAGGATGCACCCATGGTGAAGCCAAAATTCCAAAAATGCCCCCACGGGTGAAGCTGGGCATATTTCTAAGAGTTCCCCTAAATGCCCCCATGGTGGAGCTAAAATTCCTAAACTACCCTCAAAGGACCTAGAGCCTATAAATACCCCCTCCCTCTTCTTGAAGGGGGGAGATTTTTGGTCGAAGGAGAATTCTCTTGGAGCTTGGGTCTCACTGGACACTAGTGGCCTTTGGCCACTGGTAATCTATCTAGTGCCTGAGAGCACTTTGCCATAGCCCCACCATGGTACATACATGGGTCCCACCCATGTTATGGTAATGGTGGGCTCCATATGGCCAATGGACAACAAGATAACACCGATTTAGACATCCTAAATGCATTAAAACCTATTTGAATCCTAATGAAACCACGTAATCACCCTATAAATCAGAAAATTAATGACATCATCTAAGAACTGTCATTGGCACTAATCACTGTCATTAGTGTTAATCATGATTAGGCTTAATTAACTCAAAGTGTAATTAGGCTTAATTCATGTAGTCTGGATCTTCAATCTCTCATAATATAAATGGCAGAGATCGCCCGCTTGCAGTTTTCCACGGGATATTGAAAAACGCCACTCACCAACTCCTTCAAAAACCTAAGTCTAGGACTAAGGCACTGAGTCGTGACTCACCAAGTCAAACCTTAGTAACCACCACTCACCAACTCATTCAAAAGTCTATGTCTAGGACCAAGTCACTGAGTTGTGACTCATCGAGTCAAACCTTAGCAACTGCCACTAACCAACTCCTTCAAAAGCCTAGGTCTAGGACCGAGTCACTGAGTCGTGACTCACCGAGTCAAACCTTAGCAACCACTAACCATCAACTTATTCAAAAGCCTAAGTCTAGGACAGAGTCATTGAGTCGTGACTCACCGAGTCAAACCTTAACAACCGCCATTCACCAACTCATTCAAAAGCCTAGGTCTAGGACCGAGTCACTGAGTCATGACTAACCGAGTCAAACCTTAGCATATACCATTCATCAAAATAACCAAACCTAGTCAACCTGGCCCACTCTTCCTAAGCTTTTCATGGGTAATTGAGAGAGCCGAACTAAACCTAGTTAACCTAGCCCATTCTTCCTAAGCTTCTCATGGGCAATGAGAGAAGGCTTAACCAAACCTAGGTCA
>JAYJMB010005849.1:0-11572 GCA_036873735.1 Pouteria campechiana
ACCCTTACTCACACTACTACAGAAAATTAGATTGGAGCAAGGTTCTAAATTTGGGTGCCCACGACAACACCACCAAATGCCAATCCCTTGAGTGATGAGCCAAAAAACTCAAGCAAAGATTATGATAAACAACATAGTTTTTCATCTTGAGATTGAAGAGGGTGAGATGATGTTGAGGATCATCCATTCTATCAAATGTATGAAAGTCTATCATTTGGAAGCCTAGTGGGAAGGGCTCGTTCTTGATCTCCAGTGGATACGGCCGATGATAAAAGTTTGGCACTTGAGAAGATAGGTTTATTTGTCGTTAGACCATCCAGTCATTCATCATCTCATTAAAGTGTGCCATGGGATCCGGTTCATCTGATGTGGTTGTGCATGTGCATTTGCACCAAACAGTTGTGGTGGAATATTTGCACCAAATGGCTATGCACGAACATTAATATTGGGCAATCACCGAGGTGAAGAAATTGGACAGGCGAGGGGTGAGGCATCCGGTCCTAGGGGATCTCCTTTTGGAAGGTTAAAGACGAATAGTCCTTGTGGTGTAACCGTACCCATGGAGGGAAGTTTGAGAGGACATGCAACATTGGATGGTTGGCGATAATTGGAGGTTTGGCCTGCATTCTATTGTACATATGCCTTCTCAACCATTGATTTTTAGTCTCAAGTAGTTCCAATCATCGCATTATCTCTTCTATGGAAGTGGGAGCTACATTTTTCTCAACCATGTAAGACATGATTGTCAGGACAAATTGATGTTTGTGCATCAATTGGCGGGGAGATGTAGACACTTGATCTTCTCTTCCAGCATCTTTCGATAGAGAGGGAAATATCGGGGAAGGCACCATAGATCTAGCCATCAACCTTGTGATAATTCCCTGATGAGGTTGGCTAGGCTATGTCGGCGATAGGTCCCCATCGACTGAAGTGGTGCAGACATTAATAGGCTGCACCTTCCTCTTCTTCTAGTCCCTCTTCTTTGGGCTACTAGGATCAGCCCTTCTTTCCCTCTTTTCTACCTTCAATGCCTTCCTTGACATCTGTAAGGTACCTGTCTTGCCAATTTCTCTTCTTTAAGAATAGGAGAGATTGGCTAAAATAGCAAACATATTGCTTTCCCAATATTTATTCTGGGATGGAGGTGGTCTTCTTACTATGGTGGTATGCTTCTCGGATGGCAACTTCCATCCCTCATTTTCTTGAATGGTCAACTTATGAGTTGACCTCTTCTTGGACTTTCCTTTCTTCGTCATCCTTCTTCCAGTTCCATTGGCAAGTTAAACATAACCCTTGGAAGCTTTGCTCTGTGCATTCCTTTCAAAGGGGCCAGTAGGTTTGGGATTGAAGGGAGCTCATGTCTGCCTCCCCTTGATTGCATTAGCGAGGTTGATAGCTACAACCTTCTTCTGCTTGGGGAGAGTAGAGACTCAAGTACCCCCAGTCTTTAGAGAGTTTGAAGTGGTGTTGCAGACAAATTCACCTCCAACTATTCTAGGAGCATAAGGGGAAATAGCTTTTCTCCTCTGCCTTCTATTCTTTTTGTGCTTCTTCTCAACCTCGTTGTTGGAGGTTGAGTCAGTAGAAGCCACTCCTGGCCTTGCTAGGGCAGTCTCCGATTCTGCTGAACTATTTTGGAAGTTGCCAGTGTAGCTCTTGGTGGGGGAAAAATCAGAGTTGTGTCCCTCTTGTAGATGGTTAGTGCTGGGTCGATCGGCATTATAATGAAGGAGTGGGGGGCACTCCTATCAAAGTCATGCGAGATGTTGATGGCGAAGCCACCGCCTGGCAGGAATATGAAAGCAAGTGAGGTTGCCATTAGGATTGATCTTGAGAGAAGAAAGAGAGTGAGAATAGAAATGATCAAAGATCTATAAAGAGCAATAAAAGAGCTTAGTCAGTTTCATGAAAGAATAAAGTCTCTAAGATGCATCAGTATTACTTTTCCTTAAAGATGAAGGGTGGGATGTTTCATGTCGGGTTCACTATTTTTTTAGCAGGTACAAAAAGAGGAAAACAATAAAGAAATGGAGCAACATGAAGATATTTGTCAATTTTGGAATGAATCAAACAATTTTCATTTTTATTGATTGTCCTCCATTGATTACGCTTGCTGTGTACATTAAAAAAATCGTATATTCAAATCTGACCACAAGTGGTCCTAATTACATATTCACAATGGGAGAAAACCCTTGATTGAAAGGAAAAGTATAATGCATCTTAGAAATCCAAAAATAAAACACACACACTCTCTCAAAATGAATGCATGTCATCTTTGGGATCGTTGAGCACATTGCGATGACTTAATATTTAAGAGATCGCCTCAAGTTAATGGGTGGATAGGATGACACGACTCTAGACTAGGTTACTAGATATTGGGTCAACCTAAAGAATGGATGTTTTGATCCGATTGGTTGGTCCCAGGTGGAATCAAGACCGGGTGATTTTTGTTATTTAAACTATGAGAAACTATAGAGACAATAGGTGTTTTGTGATCCAATTGGCATATCCCAAAAGGACTCAGGACTGGGTGATCTCTATTGTATTTAGACCTAAAAGAGACTAGAAGAAAATAGGTGACCTAGGTTTGATTCAGCTTTTTCTCATTGCCCATGAGAAGCTTAAGAAGAGTGGGCCAGGTTAATTGGGTTTTGGTTAGCTTTCTCACATTGCCCATGAGAAGCTTAGGAAGAGTAGGCCAGGTAGACTAGGTTTTGGTCACATGTCTCACATTCCCCATGAGAAGCTTAGGAAGAGTGGGCCAGATTAATTGGGCTTAGTTGATTTGATGATATCCGCTAAGGTTTGACTCAATGAGTTATGACTCAGTGACCCGGTCCTAGACTTAGGCTTTTGAATAAATTGGTAAGTATTATCTGCTAAGGTTTGACTTGATAACCCAGTCCTAGACTTAGGCTTTTGAATGAGTTGATGAGTGGTATTTTCCAATTTTCCATGGAAAACTAAAAGCAGGCGATCTCTGCCGTTTATACTATGAGAGATCGAAGATCCAGGTTGCATGAATTAAGCCTGATTACACTTTGAGTTAATTAAGCCTAATCATGGTTAGCACTAATGATAGTAATTACTGCCAAATAACAGTTCTTAATTGATTTAAGATAATGACATTAGTTCCCTGATTTATGAGATAGTTACATGGTTTAATTAGAGTTTAAATAAGTTTTAATGGGTTTAAAATGTCTAATCAAGCATTATCTTATTGTCCATTAGTCATATGGGACCCACCATTACCACAGCATGGGTGGGCATGGGTGGGACCCATGAGTGTACCATGGTGGGGCCATGGCATAGTGCTCTTATGCACTAGAGAAATTACCAGTGGCCAAAGGCCACTAGTGTCAAGTGAGGCGCACCTACCTCTTGAAGACTCCACAAGCTCCTCCTCCAAGAAATCTCTCTCTCTAAAAATCCTCCTTCTTAAGAAGAGGGAGGGGTATTTATAGGCTTGAGGTCCTCTAGGGGTAGTTTAGGAATATCAGCTTCAACATGGGGCATTCTTGGGATGCCAGCTTCACCATTGGGGTATTTTGAGAAATTCTTGGAAATGTTCCCAGCTTCACCATTTGTGTATTTTGGGAATTCCTAGAAAATAGGCTCAGCTTCAACATTTGGGCAGTTTGGGAATTCTAGCTTCACCATTGGGGCATTTTGGGCATGCCAGCTTCATCAGTGAGGGCATTTTGGGCATGCTAACTTCACTAGTGGGGGTACTTTGGGCATGCCAGCTTTACTAGTGGGGGCATTTTGGAAATGAGCCAAAGTCCAAGTGTTGTTACACATATCACATCATTTAGATTATGTACGAATAGCTTATTCCAAAAGCTAAATTCATCCATCCCACTTAACAAATGCAAGGAAGTCAATGATATTTTAAAACCTCCAATAGATAATATCCAAATGGAAGGGTCTCAATTTTGATTTTCTTTTATTAAATTGCATTCTTTGATCAGTCCATTTGGTCATGCTTTGAATTTAAATTCCAGGAGACAAGTGGCCTCATAGCTAATGGAAAATGTTCACTTGTGCAAGTAAAGGTTAAACAATCCTGTTTGCGTGGTTTTGTTTCGACAGAGAATCCCATCTACACGGGTAGAGGGAGAGAATTTTGCTTGCATGAACAAGAAGAATGTCTGCTGGACAAACCACTTGACGGTGCAGGTGCAAGCTCATCCTTAGTTGCACGGATTAAGGTACGTGTCCCAGCTACATGGGCAAAAAAGAAATCCAATGGGTAAATTCCACTGTTTACTGTCTATGTGCATAGATAAAGCAGTTGTTTCTTTCGGCTATGAAACTGCTTCACCTACACAGTTTGGAGAGTGTCTTGGCTACGCAAATGAGAAACTACCTGACTACATGACACATTAGCCTTCAACAGACCATCTCATGTTTCTACTTTGCCTTCGATGGCCAACCCCACCTACATGACACGTTGGCAGTGAAGGAGACACAGCCATTTACTCCATGGCATGTCATGCATCGTCTGCTCAAGGGAAGTTTCTGAAACAACTATTTTTGCTCTAAGGCATGGCACATCAGTGACTGCCTGTCTGAATAGAACTCCCTCTCCGGACTCGAGCTACCGTTCATGGCTTGGCATGGATGATGCATCATGGAGACGTTGCCTGCACGATTTGGAGGGTGCCTTTGGCTGCGCGGAGTGTTCCCTACTTTGCAAAGTTTGATTTCACAAAGCTTGCCTGAGCAGAAGATGTTGTCTTCTTATCTACATGAATTGAGAAGTTTCATTTCCATCTGCACAACTTAATATTGAAGATGAGTAATGCTTCAAGTTGCTTGTTCATTTTTCATTTGAGCAGGTGAGAACCTCTTTCTCCCCAAACTTGACAATCTCCTATGTAAGCTCCCGCAAAGCTCCCGTGCCTTGCAATAGGGCTGGACAAAAACTTGTGGTTTCCATGGCTGGGATTCAAGTACATAAGTGCGAGAGGACTGCCAAGATTGCAGCTGCCTTTCTTGTAGAAATCTAGCGATGCATCACTCCCCACACACACATCTACCATCTTCCAAGCTGGGACAACGGAGACTCACAGCCATCCTCATCTTCTAGAAGCTGACACTAGAAATGTGATCAGATCGACATCCTATAGCCACCGTCACTACCACTCCAGTGGCCTATCGTCTCGCCATTGACAACCGTTGCTTCTCTGGTGAACTAGCTCACCATCGATAGCTTGATTCTGGCAAGGAGAAATCCAATGAAGATTCTACCTCTATTTTTTTTTCGACGGGGTGAGAGAAAACCCAACTGTTGCCGTCTATTCCTTATTCTTCTTCATAAGAGGAGAGCTCTTGCCTTAGTTCTGTGACCTCTCCCCTTTCTGTTCTTTCATCAGGTTTGGTTCCTCTTAATTGAGTTGCTCTTCTGGGTTTTTCAACAATTCAACCTTGTGCTGTTGGCTTAAAGCCCATCCTTTTCAGAGTCTTCTCATCCAATGCGTCTGTATTTCTTGGTAGTTCTTCATTTTCATTTAAAAATTTTACTCTTGCTTCCCTCATCAATTTTGTTAGAGCCATTCCATAAGGTAGGGGAAATCTTGCGGTTCTCTTGATCAATTGAATGTGATCTAGCATTAATTTGGCTAGATTCATTTTTCTCCTATTCTTCAATACCCACATAATTTTGGCATCCTTTTCAGACACATCACCAATAGCTCCTAGGATAAACATTGTTCATAATAATAAGATATGCTAGCTTAGGATTCACAATCAGATGACTAGTATGAAGACAATTTTCCTTCTTATCTATTTCTTTTTCTGCTAAATTTGAGAATAGTTTTGCTCTAGAAGGCCATACTATCTCTTCTTCTTCTTTAGAGAGATTGAAACAGCTTCTTAAACTCTCTGTGGATAGTTCAATATCTATTTCTCCTATCCATGATTTTTCTGTTCTTGTGTTCATATTACAGATAAGTGCCCTTACAAGTCTAGGATATAGACTATCTCTGTAACTCACATATTCATTCCAGCCTTGGTATCTTAACCATTCAGATACTTCTAATTGCATACCAAAGGCTTCAAAATTAAATATTTTCCCTTTTACTATTCTCCTATCCTCATATCTTTTAAAAAATCTGGAGTGGTCAGATGAACTGTTTAGAAAGATTACCTCAAGTGTATCAACTTCTCGTCTGGCCTTTTTGGTTCCTCTTCTTTATGGAGAATCATCTCTTTCCTTTCTTTTGTTTTCTATTCCTTTGGTTCTAGCCATTTCAATAGAGAAAGCTAAGGTTTTGAATGGAAATGGGAATTTCTAGATGAGATGTTGGAGAAGGCAGGAAGAGAGATGGAGAGTGTTGAGATTGAGATTCAAAAGAGCAGGAAGATGGAGTCTTCTCTAAAAGGGAGGTATCAAGAGTTTAGAGGAGAAGAGTTTAGGTTTTCGGAGAGGTTTTAAGCACTTAAATAGCTTGAGTGCTTTCAGATTTTACTGTTTGGTCTAAAGTTACTCCAAAACAATAATGTGTTTTGGTTTTAGATGCTCCAAAACAGGTCCTTCGAAGACAACGATTCAATTCGGGATTTTTGGATGCTCCGATGTATTACTTCGGAGGCTTTTGTTTGGTCCTTTGGTGGCTTCAAAGTGAACTACAGAGGCTATGAAGTATAGAATTTGACTTAACTCTAAAATTTTATAAAATGGGCTCCTCTTTTTTAAGTTTTGGATTTTAAGTTTTACTTATTAATTATTATTTTTACCTATTAATATACATTCATTTAGGAATTATTACCAAGATAGATAATTAAATATGAATTTATACATTTCTTGAAAAATGAAAGGTTATAATGTATTTCATTTTATGTTTTACATAGATGAGAACACAAAATGGCTAATTTATTTGATAAATTAAGCATTTTATGCATTTGGATCTAGAAAGTCTAGTTCTCTTTTGATCATGTTAAACCTTTTTTCTGGAAGTGGTTTTCTAAAAATATCTGCTACCTAATTTTCTATTGGAACAAATTCTATGCAAATGTCATGGTTTTGAACATGGTCTCTAATAAAATGATATCTAATTTCTATATGCTTATTTCTAGAATGTAGAACTAGATTCTTGGTCAGATTTGTAGCATTAGTGTTGTCACATCTAATAGGTACATTAACAAAGTTAACACCAAAATTATTTAATTGTTGTTTCATCCATAGGATCTGTCCACAGCAACTGCCTGCTGCTACATATTCAGCCTCAACAGTTGATAATGCTACTAATGTTTGTTTCTTAGAGAACCATGAAATAATCATGTTTCCCAGAAATTGGAAAGATCCTAAGGTACTCTTCTATCTACTTTATATTTAACAAAATCCACATTTGAGTAACCTATTAAATTAAAGTCTAAACCTTTTAGATACCATAATCCAAGATTGGGTGTATCTAAAAGATATCTAAATATTTTTTGTACAGCAACAAGATGTGATTCTTTTGGATCTGATTGGAATCTAGCATACATGCATACACTAAACATTATGTCAGGTCTACTAGCATTTAAATATAGTAGAGATCCTATTATGCTTTAAAGTTTTTTATAAATAGACTTAGCTTTTTCATCTTTGTTCATCTTTATTGTGTACTCATTAGCATTCCATATATTTTCCTATCTTCAATGTTGAGCTTCTTTAGTAGTTATTTAGTGTATTTGGCTTGGTGAATGAAAATTCCTTCTTTTATCTGTTTAATTTGCAGTCCCAAGAAGAAGTTGAGTTTACTCATTAATCTCATTTCAAATTCTCCTTGCATTATCTTGGAAAATTCTTT
This sequence comes from Pouteria campechiana, assembly GCA_036873735.1. Lineage (NCBI taxonomy): Eukaryota > Viridiplantae > Streptophyta > Magnoliopsida > Ericales > Sapotaceae > Pouteria > Pouteria campechiana. Next base: position 7,797 of record JAYJMB010005849.1, read on the forward strand.
GAAAGATTTTCATTAATTACACCAAATACTATATCATCAATATAAACTTGAATTATAAGAATATCTTTCATTGGATGTTTAATGAAGAAAGTAGTGTCAACTTTGCCTCTTGGAAAACCTTTCTCAATGAGAAATTTGCTAAGCCTTTCATACCAGGCTCTGGGAAACATATGATTTGGGTTATGAGGATCTTCAAACCCAGGTGGTTGTTCTATATAAACCTCTTTATTAATAAATCCATTTAAGAATGCCCTCTTTATGTCCATCTGGTACAACTTGAAGTTCATATAAGATGCAAATGCAAGTAGCATTCTAATGGCTTCAATTCTTGCAATAGGAGCATATGATTCTTCAAAATCAATACTTCCTCCTGACAGTAGCCTTTTGCTACTAATCTTGCTTGATTTCTTACTACATTTCTAGATTCATCTAATTTGTTCCTAAAGACCCACTTAGTTCCTATAGCATTTTGATGATTTGGTCTTGAAACAATACTCCACACATTATTTCTTTTGAATTGGTCTAATGCTTCTTGCATAGCTGAAATCCAGTTTTCATCTTTTAACGCTTATTCTATGTAAGTTGATTTTTAATTGAGAAATAAAAGCAAAATTGTAACATATTTGGTGATAACAAGATCTAGTTCTGACTTTATCATATACATCACCAATTATCTGACTTTTAGGGTGATCATGCATGAATCTCTAATCTTTAGGAAAATTATTGTTACCTTCATTATTTACCTCACGAATGGGTGGTCCATCATCCATTTATTTTTCTGATTAGGAATTTTTGCTTTCTTTGTCTTTTATCTTCATTTTCTCAATTGAAGTTGTCAATTCTCTTATCTCATCATCAAAATCACTTATCCTCCTAGAGGAATTAGTATTTTCACCAAACTTTACATGAATAGATTCCTTTACAGTCTTTTTTTTAGGTTTTAGACTCTAAATGCCTTATTAACAATGGATAACTATGGAAAATGCCTTCATTAGATTTATTTTCAAATTTATCATGATTTTCTTTACCATTATAAAGAATAAAGCACTTACAACCAAAAGTATGAAAATATAAAATATTTGATTTTTTGCCATAATATAATTCAAATTGATTTTTGTTGAGTATAGATCTAGCAAAGATTTTATTAATAATATAACATGCTGTGTTCATTGCTTCAACCTAAAAATATTGTGGATGGTTGTATTTACTCAACATTGTCCTTGCCATCTCTTACAAGGACGTGTTTTTTCTCTCAGCTACTGCATTTTGTTGGGGTGTTTTTGGTGTAGAGAAAGTTTGAAGAATTTTATTATTTTCACAAAAATTAGTGAATCTATGATTTTTAAACTCTCCACCATGATCACTCCTTATGGCAACTATATGAGAGCTTTGTTCATTCTAAACATGTTTGGAAAATACCTCAAAGAATTAAAAAGCTTTATCTTTGGATGTTATAAACATTACCAGGTGAATCTACTAAAGTCATCTATAATGACATATGCATAATGTTTCCTTCTAAGGCTTCTTGTTATCGTTGGTCCAACTAAATCCATATGTAGCTATTAAAGGGGTTTGGTTATGTATACTTCTTCATTTGACTTGAATGATTCTTTTACTTGCTTTATTACACAACATATTGTCAAATTTGAGTTTTGGTAGGTCAACAACTAGATCTTTATTTTATAATCTTTCAATCAAATTTTCATTTGCATGTCCTAGTCTTCTATGCCACAACATGGGTTCATTATTATTTACAACAAGATATTTGACTTGGATATCATTTAAATCCACCAAATACACATTTTCATATTCTTTTTCCAAGTAATATAACTGAATTTGAACATCTAATATTGAACAAGTATGAGATTCAAAAATAACTTTGTAACCATTATCACAAAATTGACATACACTTAAAAGATTGTGTTTTAATCCTTCTACTAGTAAAACATTTAAAATTGTAATAGAGGGAGGTTGGCCAATTTTATCAATTCTAACCACTCTATCTTTTCCATTATCCCTAAAGGTAACTATTCCTCCATTTTTAGCTTTTAGTTTTATGAACAGCTCCCTTTCTCCTGTCATGTGTCTTGAGCAACTACTATCAATGTACTACTTGCTATTCTTTGTGACTCTCAAATACACTTACAATAATAAAATTAAGCTATAACTTTTGCTACCCATTAGGAATGGGTCGAGGTGGGTTAGTAGCAGAATATTTTGGCACCCATTATTTTTTAGATGCTACTAATCTATTTTCTGGATATATCGTTGCATTTATAACTTTAGCAACTATTTTAGAAATCAAAGTCATATTCTATTTGGGTTCTAGTTTTCTTTTATGATTTTTCTTTCTTTGGTTTCCTATGGCTTTCTTTGTTTTAAGTTTAAATAAGATAGTAGTTAAGGTTCTTCTAGGAGTATAATTTTTTGCTTTGATTTGCTCAAGTTCTATATTTATATTTTGATCAGTTTCGAGTAATGTATTTTCTTGTCTTAAATGGGAGCATTCATTAATAGTTCTTTCAAGTTCTCTTTTAGTTTCCTTGTGCTTGGCTTTTAATGTTTTGAAATCTAAATACAGTTCATCTAATAATTCTTCAATATCAGAAATTTTAGGTTTTGAATTTACCTTATCATTATGAATGGCCATAAAGCTTATTTCTATATGATGCTTTTCTTGATCTTTTTCTTTGGAGCTGAGTGAACTGAATTGACTTCATTTTCTTCTTCTTCTTCACTTGAGCTTTCTTACATCATGTTTTTCAGCATTTTCCATGTAGCCATAGCTTTTTTCTTCTTTCTAAATTTCCTGCTATTAGAAATATTCTTTTTATCAAGATAAGAGTTATACCTTTTCTTCTTATCTCCTTGCTTTTATCTGGTTTTGGGCAGTCAAATTTCATACGCCCAGGCTTACTGCAATAGTAGCAGATTGGAACTTCCTTTTATTGGTCTTTACTTTTAAAGTTCTTGGAATTGTTTTCAAATCTTTTCTTCTTGAGCATATTTCTGAATCTTCTGGTTATCATTGTCATATCCTCATCATCTTCACTAGTTGAGGCTTCTTATGAAGATTCTTCATTTTCTGATTCTGCTTGTAAAGATTTTGTTTTCTTGCCTTTGACTTCATCTAAAGCTTTTTGTTTTATCAAGACTTCATGAGTCATGAGTGATCCCATAAGTTCTTCTATTGTCACCTTTGTTAGATCTTTTGCTTACTGTATAGCAGTAACTTTATGCATCCAGTATCTAGGCAGAGATCTTAAGATTTTCTTTACTAGCTTGGACTCTTTGTATTTTTCTCCTAATTTGTTTAAGCAAATGGTAATTTTCTGAAATCGTCTAAATATTTCAGAAATGTTTTCTGATTGATTTATTTTAGTTTCTTTCACCTGATTTGTACCTTCATGTGCTACCTTAAGTTTGTCCTAGATTTTCTTAGTTGAATAACATCCAAAAATCTTTTTAAACTCAGAAAAAGTTAGTGCACAATAGAGGCAGTTCTTTGCCTTAGCATTATGTTTTACTCTTCTATATCTTCTGGGGTGTATTTTTCTTTAGTGTTAATGATATTCTTTCCATTTTTCACTACAAGCCACAATTGGCAAATTGTGGTAGTCAAAAAATTTTGCATTCTCATTTTCAAATTGCCATAATTGGTTCCTTCAAATAAATGAGGTCTAGAAGTGGACTTTAACCAGTAAAGCTTACTCTAATACCACTTGTTGGTCCCTTACACAATAGTAGCTCAAGAAGGGGGGGGGGGGGGGGGGGGG
>JAYJMB010005850.1:0-11571 GCA_036873735.1 Pouteria campechiana
TATCTGACTTGAGCGTCGGAGTGCCCACGCCGGGACTACCCCCGGCGCCCTCTGACGTTTTCTCTATCTTGCAGGATTTTAGGCCGGATCTTCTTGAGAGCCAGATCAGCATTCCGTTTGGGGACAACCTAAATAGTACTGGAGAGGAGATGGGGGCTCTTCTAAGCCACCATCTGCTCCTGTTCCATGTCGAGCTGCTCTGCCCATGGAGAAAGCATCTCTGATTCATGGAACTCATCGTTGTTTAGGCGGAACTTCTGCTCCTGCTGCAACCCAAGCCAGCCAGAAGAAGATGGGTCGTCCTTCACAAGAGACTTCACCCATGAAACATCTGGCTCACCCATATTCTCAGCCACCGTTGAAGGGTTGGGCGCAACGCTGCCGCCACTGTTGTAGATTTCAAACGATGCCGACTTCCTCAGCTTGTTCAGCTCTTCCCCCTGGATGCCCCAGTCCAACTTCCCATTGGGGAAGCACTAATCAGACAGCATCGATGATGCAGCAGATGATGTAGTTGCCATGCCTATGAGACCTGGATGGCGATTCACTGTAACCCGCTAAGAGAAGCTCTGGCTTCGCTTTGTGAAAGTCGCGACCCTCGAGTTCATCACAGCAGCTGCCATAGCTGACGAAGGACCAAGTCCAAAAGATGAGGATGCCCTCGATGGAGATGACGCTATGCTGCTGCCAAAACTAGATTGTAGCTGTTGGTTCCGATGTTCCAACAAAAAATGTATCTCTTCCAAAAATTCCCACTTGGCCTTGAAAACTGTAAATATGAGAACAAAGAATCAATGACAAAAGAAGACAATTGTTGAACAAATACTCGAGCAATTGAATGTTGGGAAAAAATTGCATGAATTACAACATACGATCTTTACATACCATTTCAAATCCAACCTTTCATGACATAAAACACAAATAGAGCTTCCAACACACTCAAAGAAGCATCGACAATAACATCTATTAGGGAATTCTAACACGTATATTAATTATCGAGCTGACAACTCGCCACGTCAGACTACTACTTCATCAGGATCTCCTCAAATACCACAAAATCCGAATTTAGGATACGCATCTTTAGAGATTCCTCTCCTAAATAAACTTCTTAGTTCGACCTGCGTATAGATCCGTAAGACTCCCCGCTATGCATCCCTGCTCATCTATAAATACAACCAGGTATGCGTCCCTGAGGCAACTCTCTGATGACTATCCCATCTTCCCTCAAAGAGTCCCGTTTACTAACTTGAGCATCGGAGTGTTTACGTCAGGAACACCCACGATGTTTTCTAATTTGTGTTCTAGTCTTTTAGGAATCAAGGAGGGAATATCTCAAAAGCTATGTCAGCATTCCATTTGGGAACGACCCAAACATTGGTGCCGTCTGTGGGAAGCATTTCTTAAAGTCCAAAAAGATGTCAGATGACATTATAAACAACACAAACGATGCTTTCTCTCTCCCTGTTGTCGTCAACAACACGCCGTCCACGTCAAACTAGAACAACACAATGCCTCCGCCTGGAGACTTGTTGACTAAGCCTAGCCCAACAAGTCAATAGGCGATGCAGCACATGATGTGTGAGATGATGCAACAATTAATACAGTAACAAGGGAACAATCTAGGCGAATCCCCTACCGTAGAAGCTCTCCTGCCACTGCCTCATCCCCAGCATCAGAGAGTGTTCTATAGCACATGGACCCATAGATCCCAACGGAGCTAATGTCCATCTCACTACTCCCGCATTTGGAGCACTACTGCCTGATGTGCACAGACCACATTCGACAAACACTAAAAACACGCCAGTCGTGGGCGTTTTGGTCGGCGACCCAGCAAACACTGTCCATACCATCTTGGAACTGATTCAAAGGCAAGCCTACTACCGCCAAGAAAGAGAAAGCATCTTTGCACCCCGGAATAAGAAAACTCACTGAAGATGATGCCACAAAACTGGAAAGACGGAACACTCAAGGATGGCCAGAGAAGCAAGCATCGACAAAATGTTCCTCTTTTTGCCTAGAAATCCTGGAGGAGCCTATTCCTAAAGGATTCAGAATACTGTCTTTAGAAGCATTCGACGACACCGCGTACCTCGATGATCATTTCGTCAGATACGATGGTCAAATGACCCTCATAGGAGTCTCCGATGTCATTAAATGCCGTGCATTTCCGCTGACACTTAAAGGAGCAGCACTGTCCTAGTATCAAACTTTGACACTAGAATCTATCAAATCCTTCTGTGATCTAGAAGAATGCTTCTGAAGATGCTTTATAGCTCAACAGAGGCAGAAAAGAATAGTGAAATCTTTGATGATGGTGAAACAAAAGAAAAGCGAGACCCTCCACGAATATGTGAGTAGATTTAATCGATACTCATTAAATGTGAAAAAGTTAGACCACAATATTATGGCAGCAGTACTCCAAAGTGGAATTGTAGACCCGAAGGTCAGATACTAGCTACATCTATGGCCCCTGAGAGACTACTCAGAGCTCTTGAAAATGCTAAATCGACACAGATGCAGATGGAAGTACCAGAGAAGAAGATATTAAAAGTTGGCAGAGCCGGTCGCGATCCCAGTCATCACAGTGAGAAGGAAGCCATTATCGACGTAACCACGAATTCAGGCGAGCATCTTCTGCTCATGGATCCGGAAGAAGCAGACCGATGGCGATAAACAGAGAAAATCCCAGACACACTCTTAACTGCTCCGCCACCCACGTCCTCCACGAAATTCAGAGATAGGAGTACCGGGTCTCCTCACCATCAAAGATCAAAAGAAGAAGTCATCTGGATTGAAATAAATATTGCCTGTTCCACAAAGACATTGGCTACGATACAGATGAATTTCACATCTTAAAAGAAGAAATTGAGAAACTCATCAAAAGATGGAAGTTACTACAATATGTAGCCGATGATCCCAGAAAAGCATAGGAAAAACATCAAAGGGGTAGGAGGCAAGAAGAGATAGAAAGAGACCCTACAACGGAAGATAATCAACTCACGACTGAAACCATCAATGTCATATCAGGTGACCCAATAAACCATCCTCCTACTCAAGTAAGCACGGTGGAAAGTAGCCCCAAAATAAAGAGAGAAGAAGAAGACTTCCTAATTATCTTCTCACAAGAAGATATACCGAATGGAGCAGATCTCTATAATAATGCGATAGTTATATCAGCCATCATCAGGAACTATCACTTGGAAAGAATCATGGTCGATAGTGGTTCCTTGGCAAATATCCTCTTCCACCATTATTTTGAAAAGATGGGGATCTCAAAGAAAGCACTACAACCTTATGTTGGGTGATTAACCGGCTTTACAGGAGATGATGTCTTTCCAGAAGGAATCATCAACCTCCCATTTACGATGGGAGATGATCCAGAAAAAATAACAACCCACCTGGATTTCCTAGTAGTTGACATCCCATCACCATACAACTCCATATTGGGACGTCCAGGCTTCAATAAATGAAAGTTGTCTTGTCTATTTACCACCTTGTAGTCAAATTTCCAGTTGAAAAAGGGGTTGGCATAGCCAAAAGCAATAAGAAGATCGCCTAAGAATGTTATGAAATTTCAATGAAGGATGGAATATCAAGAAGCATGCAGATAGACACCATGGACAACAGGGACGAGTAACAAGTCACCCGTAATGCACTGATAGAAGCTCTGGTCATGGTCCCGTTGATGAATTGATTCGAAGATAAGACTATTCAATTGGCTCCGCCCTAAAATCACCACTAAGAGAAGAGCTGGTCAATCTACTAAGGGAGAATGCCAATGTTTTTGCATAGGAACCCTTAGATATGCCCGGAATAGACCCATCAATCACCTCCCACAAACTAGCGATCGATAACAACTACAAACCAGTGAGGTAAATGAAGTGACTCTTTTTCCCAGAAAAGAAGGAAGCCATTGCGATAGAAATGAACAAACTCCTCAAAGTAGGGTTCATCAGACCTGTACATTATCCGGAATGGCTAGCCAACGTGATAATGGTGAAGAAGGCAAACGGCAAATGGCGCATATGCGTGGATTTTACGATGTTAAACAAAGCCTGCCCAAAGGACAGTTATCTCTCCCCAACATCGACCAGCTAATAGACTCCACATCAGGTCATGAACTACTCTCCTTTATGGACACATCTCCGGATATCATCAAATCCGGATGCATGAACTGGATTAAGAAAAAATAGCCTTCATCACAGATGTAGGAACATTCTGTTACAAGGTAATGTCATTTGGTTTGAAGAACGCAGGGGCAACCTATCAGAGGATGATAAACAGTGTATTCAAACATCAATTGGGAAGAAATATGGAAGCATATGTCAACAACATGGTGGTCAAAAGAAAAATCAAAACACACCATGTTCAAAACTTGAAGAAAACCTTCAAAACCCTTTAAGATCACAAAATAAAGTTCAACCCTCAAAAGTGCGCCTTTGGAGTAGAATCAGGAAAGCTGCTAGACTTCTTAATATCCTAGAGAGGCATTGAGGCAAATCTAGAAAAGATTTAAGCCATCTGAGACATGTTAGCGCCTAATAATATTAAAGATCTTCAGCGACTGACCAGGAGGTTAGTAGCGCTCAACAGGTTCCTCTCAAAGTCTGCCGAAAGAAGCCTCCTGTTCTTCAAAGCTCTTCGCAGAGAGACAACTGAGGATCCGGGCAAAGAAGAAATAAGCTCAGAAACATGGGAAGCCTTCGAAGAACTCAAAGTATATTTCGCCTCCCTCCCTTTACTAAATGCCCCTGAAAGGGGAGAAACTCTTTTCCTTTATCTTATAGCAGGGTCCAAGACTATTGGAGCTGTTTTATTCAGAGAAGAAGGTCAGCAGCAAAAGCCTATATACTATGTTAGCAAGATCCTAAGAGGAGTTGAATTCAGATATCCCACTGTGGAGAAAATTGCTTACGCACTCATAATCACGGCAAGGAGGCTTCAACCTTACACCGGATCCAAGTCTACAAAGAGCAGCCACTAAAACAACTCCTCCAAAAGATGGAACTCTCCAGTCACTTCGTCAAATGTTCCATAGAGCTTAGTGAATTCAACATTGGATTCATACCCAAGACTGTAATCAAGGGATAAATCCTGACAGATTTCATCATAGAATGCATCAACAAAATGGAAGAACTCGAAAGGGCGCTAGATTCATCAAAGGACACTCCCCTAGAAGCCACACCTCATTCTCAAAAAGCTTTAGTCCCAAAGCAGAAAGACACAGTGACAGATCCGGAATGGAAGCTATATGTAGACGGCTTCGCTTCCAAAGAAGGCGCAGGAGCAAGACTCGTACTACAAATCCTGGAGAGAAACCAAATCGAATATGCAATACGATTTGACTTTCCCACCACCGCCAATGAAGCCGAATACGAAGCTTTGATAGCAGGACTCAGGCTGGTACAAAGGCTCAAAATTCACAATTTAACTATTCACAGTGACTCTTAGCTTGTTGTAAAGCAACTCTCTGGAGAATATGAAGCTAAGGAACCGTTGATGAAACAATACCTCTCTGCAACCAAAATTATAATAGAACAAATCCACAACACCAAAGTCCTCTAAGTGCCAAGGGAGAAGAACAAGCATGCCGATGTATTGTTGAAACTAATCATAGTAACTTCTTTCTTCCCTCAAAGAACTATACTAATTGAACATCTCACAGCACCGAGCATCCCAGAGGCTGAAGAAATGATAGTAGAAGATTCAGGGGTGTCCTGGATGGACCCCATCCATGCCTACCTAAGAAAAGGAGAAAAGCCAATGGATCCACTAGAGGTCAAAAAGCTGATGCGCTTCGCTACCAAATTTGTATATCTGGATAATAATCTGTACAGAAAAGGACATTCACACCCATACCTTCAGTGTGTCTCCACTGAACAAGGCTAAGAAATCCTGAAGATGATACATGAAGGAGAATGTTCAAATAATATAGGCGTAAAGACCCTGGCTTTCAAGAGAGTAGGATAGGGATATTATTGGCCAACCATGATGGCAGATTTAAAGGAATACGTGAAAAAATACAAAAATTGCCAAAAGCACCCAAGCATTCCCCGTCTTCCAGCAGCAAAACCGTGCACCATTAGCACCCCCTGGCCCTTCTATCAGTAGGGGATGGACATTCTTGGCCCATTCCCACCGGCAGTAGGAAGAAAGAAGTATATATTCATGCTGTTGATTACTTTATGAAGTGGGCAGAAGCCAAAGCCACCAAGTCCATCTCCACAAAGCAAATAGAAAATTTCCTTATGGGAAACATCATGTGCAGATTCTAGGTCCCCGGGATACTTATCACCAATAATGGAACCCAATTCAGAAGTGAGTCATTCAAATCCTTCTGCAGAACATATGGAATCCAATAGAAATTTTCCTCAATACCACATTCTCTAACGAATGGGCTTGTAGAGGCTATAAATAAAAACATTATTACAGCCTAAGAAAAAAAATAGAAGGCTTTGGAATTAATTGGTACCAAGAGCTACCAAAAATACTATGGGCCCTAAGGATGATACCTAAAAGATCCATGTGTGAAACTCTGTTTATGCTGACATATGGATCTGAGGCCATCATACCCGTAGAGCTCAAAATACCCTCCGCCAGAACAGAAAACTTCAACCTGCAAATCAATAAGGAGGCGCTAAAAACTAATCTAGACCTTTTGAAAGAAACAAGGATCAATGCTCAAGCCAGGATAGTAAGGCAACAGACACAAGTCAAACAATACCATGACTGAAAGGTCAGAAAAAGAAGTTTAAGGAAAGAGATCTAGTCCTTCGAGAAGCCTCGGTAAGCAACTCTATCCATACAAAGGGAAAGCTTGCACCTTCCTGGGAAGGACCCTACAAAGTTAAAGAAGTTATAGAAAATGGGGCTTACCAACTCCAAAGGCTCAATGGAAAAGACATCCCACGAACCTGGAATGTCAACCATTTGAGGAGGTACTATTAATAGAAATGACCAGTAATGCTTATTTATTTTGTTTTCATTATGAAGAAGATTTTTTAGCAGAAAATATCTCCTTTATGCAAAAGATTAGAAAAATACTTTCTAAAAATACAAAGGAAATGGAACCAATGAGAAAGAAGTTCCGCAGAATGGAACCGTCAAACTTTAGAAAATTTTATCTCACCCATCGGTCCTGCAGAAACGAAACCAACGAGAAAGAAGTTCTGCAGAATGGAATTGTCAAACCTTAGACAAGGTTATCCTGCCGATCGATTTTGCAAAAATGGAACCGACAAGAAAGAAGTTCCACAGAATAGAACCGTCAAACCTTAGAAAAGGTTGTCCCACCCACAAAAACGGAACCGATGAGAAAGAAGTTCCACAGAATGGAACCTTCAAACCTTAGAAAAGGTCACACCTGGGATCTAAAGAAGGATTCCATACACAAAAAATATTGAGAGAAAAGTAAAATTTGTATTTCACTTTGCCAAATGGCTAAAAAAGTTACAAATCCTCCCTATCCTGTAAAATATTATCTAAGTCAAGACTGGGGAATTTCCTAGCTACCTTCCTCTTACAGGACTCAAAAGACTATTTACAATAATTCACTACATGTTGAAGGAGTAGTTTTTGGCACTCCGGCTCCTATCACTACATGAGAGGAAAAGAATTCGTATTACATCTTCGCTTCCGAGCAACGACCTTAACCCTCTTTCTTCGAGATGGTTCTGCTTCACTCCCGGAGAGAGCCGTGGCAACTAGAGAACCCTGCGCCCACTGGAACCGACCACCACTAGACCAAGGAATGAGGTCATACTCTTGCTCTATGGTAAGCCTAAGGTTCGAGAACAGAAAGGGTAAAGAAGTTAAGGAAGGAATGGGTTTAGGGACGACAACTTCCTGACCCAGGAAGCCACATAGATAATTCGCTTAACAGCAATGATCAGCCGAAACTATGACATCTACAGAAAGGGTACCAAGAGTCATTAACCAGTACCTAATGAGATACAAACTGAACCATTCCAAAGGGGAAAAGACACAAGAGGGACAGACTGAGCTAGTCGTCCAAACGGAAGTAAAGGGAAGGTCTTCACTAAACTTAACCCAGGCCCAATGGCTCTTCCACTTGTCATCAGGATCAGTGACGTGAGAAAAGAGCTTATGCCAGGGAGTACGAGGAAGGAGATAATAATAAGAAGAAGAATGGGGAGCTTTACTCAAGTTAAAAATGAAGGAAAACATTTCGAAGGAGAAGACAGATATCTCCCCAAGCTGGTGAACCTAGAGACAAAAAGACCTAATATAACGCTAGCTATTCAGGACTAATTGACCCGGAGAGATGTTACAGCTACGGAGAATGGAAGAAACGAAATGGTGATGATCTAAACGAAAACCAGCCTTGAGCAAACCCAAGGAAACAGACACATAACCCTCCTGCGGATGCCACGGAAAGGCAGCAGTCGGGAAATTCCCAGCTCATGGTGGAAGGAAGAGGATAAAGCCTAAAGGCCACCATAATAGCCTCAGAAAATCTAGGAAAAGACTTCTTGGTAGTCATTAAGAATAGAAAAGAAGGACAAGATGAAGAAGAAAAAGAAGGATAAGAAAAATGATTACCCTGACAAAGAAGATGAGAATGATGAGCCTTTTCCTCATAGCGGTGTCTTAATAAAAGCTCTCCGCAAAATTGCCTAGGGTTTTGTGGATAAACAAAAAATGTACAGACAAACCAAAAGAGGAATAGGCTGGTTTCTCGCGTATATCGGAAACTAGCCGTCTTTAAATCAAATCGCATTTATGGCTCCACCACTTGGACAAGGAAGAGCAACCGACATTAGTGCAGTGAGGATAATTACTTTAAGATTCAAAAACAAATTGAAAAGACCACCAAAGGATAAAACAAAAAAACCGCCCTTCCAGATTCTTTAGAGAGACCTCTTAAAAATCCGAGGAGGGTCCTGGGATGAAAATGAATCTGAACCTTTCCGGATCTGTTACAACAACCTGGTTCCGAAACTTTCCAAAATCCAAAGTGAGATTCTCTAGCGGCGAGATCGATTTGAGAAGTAAATCCGTTGATTTGAAAAGCAGACTCACCGAGATCTTTTTAACAATCTAACCATTGGACAAATCCGCAGAAAGATGCATATTTTTGCAAATAACTCACGTATGAAACTCAAAAGAGAAAGCATGCCATGCTCTCTCCTAAAGGGGGAGACTGGTGTTAAGGAACTCTAACACATATATTAATTATCGAGTTGGCAACTCGCCACATCAGACTACTACTTTATTAGGATCTCCTCGAATCCCACAAAATCCAAATTTAGGATACATATCTTCAAAGATTCCTCTCCTAAATAAACTTCTTAATTCGACCTACGTACAGATTCGCAAGACTCTCAACTACGCACCCCTGCTCATCTATAAATACAACCAGGTATGCATCCCTAAGGCAACTCTCTGATGACTATCCCATCTTCCCTCAAAGAGTCCTGTTTACTAACTTGAGCATTGGAGTGTTTACACTGGGAACACCCTCGACGTTCTTTGATTCATGTTCTAGTCTTGCAGGAATCAAGGAAGATCTTAAAAGCTACGTCAACATTTCATTTGGGAATGACCCAAACAACATCAAACATGAAATGCCTACCAAGCAAAATTCTAGACAACGATGTCAATGCCAACCATAGGCACACACCAAAAGCAAAGAGCTCAACAACCCTACCGTCAGATCCGACTTACTAGCAGTGAACTCGTTGCTAGAGTGCTCTAGCAGCGAAAAGGCCTCTCATAGTCCAATGTCAGCGACAGATGCACGAAAGTAGCAATGAAGTAGACCCTGGACGAATGGCCACTAGGGAAAGACCAGCGATCGACAGCAATGGTGAGGTGCAAGCCCTTGTTGTAGACAAGGATGGTCGGATCAGGAACTCGATCAATCCAATGGCAAGGAGAACGAGAAGGAATCCTAGAAATAGGATTTAGTGGAAAGTGGAAGAGATGGAGGAGATGGGGGAGAGGAAGAAAGCGGAGGGGATCGGGAACCAAAAGCAGCCATCGCTAGAGATTTCACAGGCTTTGAGGAGGGAGGGGTTGGAAAATCCTATGGATGTGGAGAGATCAAGTGGCATCCAGATCGATCAAACGACGGAGGATGGATGTGTGCCTTGTGGCAGGCGAAAGGAGATTGGGTCTCCTGCGATGGCAATGATTCTTCCAAGGGCTGGGCGGGTAGATGGCCGGAAGAAGGTGGTGAAAAGAAAGCCAAGGCGAGAATAACTAAGAGGGGCTTGGGGGTGACCTGCGTGCAAAACCCCTGTCGAATGGCGCCTTCATCGCTAGCTCATTTAGCCGTTCACGTGTTCTTTGAAATAATTCAATGGAAGATATGACCGGTCTCATACATGCTCCTATGGAGTCCGTCTCATAAAATCAAATCCCATATATAAAATATATATATATATATATATATATGAAAAATGATTCAGTGTAGCTGGCATATTGACTATGCAATGTTGCACACATAATTCAAGCCCTTCGTGGGTGCTGTGAGTGCGGGAGGGAGGGAGAGTCAGCTCTTGGACTTCATCTCTGAGAAATACAAAACATGCGGTACAAAGGGGACTGCAATATAATTGCTTCCATGAGTGACCATTAAAAGTTTATAATATTGACCTCAAAACCCAAACCTTTTTGCTGTTTTCTCACCTCATTAAATATTGAATATCAGTGAAGAATTTATGAAGTGTCTATTAAAAGTTATTTTTAGTGTAAATTTAATTAATTTCATTAAAAGTTTTTATTATTAGTGTTATGAACATCAATGAGGAATTTATAAAGTGTATATTAAAAATTTTTATTTTTAGGGTAAATTTTATTAATTTCATTAAAATTTTTTATTTTTAGTGTAATCAATATCGATGAGGAATTTATAAAGTGTATATTAAAAGTTTTTATTTTTAATATAAATTTTATTAATTATTTTTAGTATAAATTTCATTAATTTTGTTAAAAGTTTTTATTTTTAGTGTAATGAACTCTGAAAATATTTACCTGTAATCAAATTAAAATTATAGTTGATTATCTAAGGCGGAATTGCATTAAAAATTTAAAATCCAATGCTAGAATGTCTAATTGCTTGTTGTTTTAATTGATTTCCCAAATTATGCGTTGTATCCAAAAACCCAGTTTCATGTCCCACTGTAAACTCTACGTCTAAAACGAAGTAAAATAATACATAATCTATGTTCCAAATTATACCCCATGTTTAAAAACCTAGATTCCATGTCCCACTATGAACTCTATATCTAA
This sequence comes from Pouteria campechiana, assembly GCA_036873735.1. NCBI lineage: Eukaryota > Viridiplantae > Streptophyta > Magnoliopsida > Ericales > Sapotaceae > Pouteria > Pouteria campechiana. Next base: position 11,257 of record JAYJMB010005850.1, read on the forward strand.
AACGCAACAAAACCTTATCGTAATTAGGAAAATCTCTTCAGCTTTAATGACATAGGAATCCAGTTGTGTTTTAGTAAAATAGGAATTAGGGATATCTGAGCTTTAAAATTAATAAAAAAAATTTAAAAATTATATTTGAACTTTAAAAACTTTATAATAAAATGCAATTAGAAATGAGTTTTTTTAATAACAAAACTATTTTATTAACTTGGCTAGGCTAGTTACGTTTTAAAAAAATACTAAAAAAATGGCTAAGCTAGTTGAATTTAAAAAAAAAACTAAAACGCGAAACAAAACTAGGCTAGTTACAATTGA
>JAYJMB010005851.1:0-11571 GCA_036873735.1 Pouteria campechiana
TCTGATGTACACAGCAAATGTAAATAATTGAGGAGAAATCAATAATAATGGAATATCCTCTGGTTCATTCCAAAGGCAACCAATTCCAGTCATGTCATTCCGTTTGCGTTCATTTCATCCCCAACAGGATCTAAGATCAGGTATCATCTAGGCTAGGTAAGTAAGACACTCAAATAAGAATAATTTCTTTGAAAAAAAGGGATTTGATGGTGTGTAATAGAAAAGTGTCTTCAACATTAGTCATTGGGATAGAGATTATTCATTTCTCCTTGTTAATTATGCTCCTAACATTCGATGACAGATGGATGTCTTCAATATTAGCCATTAGAAAAGGGATTAAAGATAAATTAAATTTTGGTTGCTTATTTCATGGCAATAGAGACTCAAAGCCACTTGCGGCTGTGAATTGAAAAGGTAGCTTATTTTCTACTTATGTAGCTTTTCTCTATTGCTTTTTCTTGTATTTCCCAAAACCATAATTCTTTTGGTTTTTGTAGAGGTAGATTGGCACAATCACAACAAGAGCTCTAAGTCAGACTAGATTTTTCAATTGGCCATCTGCATGTACCTTTGTTGGGTATTTTTTTTCTCTTTCCCATTGATATTGATTACTGATTAGTCATTAAACATATTTTTTTTTATTAAGTGTATGCTTTAATTTTTAATATATATATTTCATTTGATTTTTGTTTTAGGATTGTATTTAAGTTTTGATATGGCGGATGATAATAATATAAATGTCATCAATGTTGATTTGGATTTGAATAATAACATGGAGGAAGGGGATGTAGATGAGAATGCTAAAACTTTTGACTCTGAAACTCTTGAATCCAAATCAAGATCTTGTAGAGTCCTATAGTATGACTTTACCCAAGAGGGGAGAGGTGAATTTAGTTTATAAAAATTCATTGGTTTAACCCCTATTAAACAATTTTTCTCTTTTCGTGCTTGTGTGTAGTGCGTTGTAAGATAGGTAGTAAAACAATAATTTACATGAAAGATAAAGCTATTAAACAAACACATATAAATAACATAATTTTTATAGTGGTTCAGGAATTCCATCTCTATATCCACTTTTCTAAGAGCATACTCTCCTTATACCTTGGGTTCTACTATATCTCATATAATAAAAATACAATAGAGCTCTCAGCACTCTTTTGGTGTTCACAAGCTCACCAAAAAGCTCACTAGTTTCGAAGATTACTAGCAACCTTATTGATTTTTTTGAGCTTACCAACAACTCATGTAATTTGGTTTTCTCAAGCTCAACACAAACTCATTAGTTTCGAAGCTCACCAGTAAACTTGATGGTTCTCGAGAGATCACCAACAACTCATACATTGTAGTTTGCTGAGTTCACCACAAACTCTTTGGTTTTCAAATTGACCAGAAAACTTTTACATATTTAAGCACAGAGGAAGATATAATCTTTTACAGCTCAATCAATATAATAAGATCTTTTTATAATGTATGGATGATAGTCATAATGATTTGCAGATATAAGCTTAAAAATAGATAGATGATGATTTAAGCTCTTGGCCATAAGTAAAAGAATTTGTATAAGATTTAACTTATTTAAAAAGTATTCCTTCACCACATTGAATCATCTCAACTCTTCTTCTTGTAACAAGTATAAAAAGAGGAACTAAAAACAAAAATGGAATGACATAAAGAGATTTTTCATTTTAGAATGAATCAAACAATTTCCATTTTATTTATTGATGGTCTTCAATTGATTACACTTGTTGCATACATCAGAAGATTATATATTCACATCCCAGACTACAAGTGGTCTTAACTACATATCCACAATAGGAGAAAATCCTTGATTAAAAGACAAAGTATAATGTATCTTCAAGACTCAAAAATAAAACATAAACTCTCTCAAAATAAATATGTGTTATCCTTGGGATCACCAAGCACATTGTGATGACTTGATATTTAGGAGATCGCCTCAAGTCAATGGGCGGATAGGGTAACACGGTTCTAAACTGAGTTGCTAGATGCTAGGTTAACCTAAAGAATGAATATTTAGATCTAGTTAATTTGTCTCGGATGGAATCAAGACCAGGTGATTTCTATTATTTAGACTGTAAGAAACCATAGAGATTGTAAGTGAATTGTAATCCAATTGGTATATCCCTAAAGGAATTAGGACCGGGTGATCTCTATTATATTTAAACCTAAAAGTGACCAAAAGAAAATAGGTAACCTAGGTTTGGTTCAGCTTTCTCATATTGCCCATGAGAAGCTTAGGAAGAGTCGGTCAGGTTAACTAGGTTTAGCTCGGCTCTCTGAATTGCCTATGAGAAGCTTAGGAAGAATGAGACTAGGATGATTGAATTTATCTTAGTTTTCTCAATTGCCCTTGAAAAACTTAGGAAGAGTGGGACCAAGATGATTGATTTTTAGCTTGGCCTCTCAATTGCCCATGAGAAGCTTAGGAAGAATGGGCTAGGTTGACTGGATTTGGCTGATTTGATAAATGGTATCTGCTAAAGTTTGACTCGGTGAGTTGTGACTTAGCGACTTGGCTAGACTTAGGCTTTTAAATGATTTGATGAATAGTATTCGCTAAGGTTTGACTCGGTGAGTTATAACTTAGTGACTTGGTGAGTCGTGACTTAGTGACTTGGTTTTAGACTTAAGCTTTTGAATGAGTTGGTGAATGGTGTTTTCTAATGTCCTATGGAAAACTATAAGCGGGCGATCTCAGTCGTTTAACCTATGAGAGATCGTAGATCCAGGTTACAAATGATGGATTTGTATGGATTGAAAGGATTTAACATTATGGACAGTGTGGATTGACTTAATAGCTGAAATTAAGCCTAATCACAGTTACCACTAGTGGTTATCCCTAAGTTTTTATTTAAACAATATAAAATGATAGATAGGGCCCATGTCATAATCTCCATGATTTGTGGACCCTACTTTCACATGGGGCCCACTCAGGTTTCAACTCTACTAATGAGAAATTTGATCTTATGATCAAGAGAATAATAAATTTAGAGAGTTCACCAAAAGTGGTCATCTTCCCCATTTTTACTCAATTCAAAAAAGTTTATCATTAATGAAAGCTCCTCTTATTTAATATTTGGCATAAAACCCATCAATGGAGTTCATTTTTTTATTTTTATTAATATTTATAGAATTATGAAACCCAAAGAGATGGATTTTATAATGGTCCAATACTTCTTATTCAAGAAACCATAGAGTTCTAATGGTTGCTTTTCTTAGAGTAGTAAACCCACCACATCACAAGCAAAAGAAACTACTGTACACCATGGTAGAGTTTTCTCCAAGGCTAGATCAGATGGCCATGACGATCTTAGAACAATGAGGTACTTGTCTCAAGATGAAATAAAATAAAATTTAAGTTCTTTCACTGTTGTGGAAGAAGAAGAAACTTCAAGGAGGAGGAAGAAGAGAGTCTATCTTTAAAAAAGGAAAATGCCTGAGTAGAGTCTATATTCTAAGAACTTTCTAGCAGAGTCTGGTCTTGGAAGAAGATGAACTTTAGCAGAAGCACCCCTCCCTCTCTCTCAGAAGAAGATCTCTCCCTCATCTCAACATTTGGGCCTTTTATAGCCATTGGAATGTAATTGGTGTGGTGGAGCCTGCTGTTGCAGAGTACAATTGGTTTGGTAGGGCCTTAGTAGCGTGGCAGAGCCTAATATTACAGAGTACAACTGGCATAGTGGAGCCTTAGTAGCGTGGCGGAGTGGAGCTTGGCGTTGCAGAACACAGTTGGCGTGGTGGAGCATAGCTGGCGTGGTGGAGCCTACCTGGTGGCTTGGCAGAACCTGGCATTGCAAAGCACAACTAGCATGGTGGAGCCTACCTGGTGGTATGGCGGAGCCTTAGTGGCATGGTAGAGCCTAGCATTGTAGAGCACAATTGGCGTGGCGGAGCCTTGGTATTCTGGAGGAGCCTAACGTTGTAGAGTACAGTTGGCCTGATGGAGCCTTAGTGGCGTGACAGAACCTGGCATTGCAGAGCACAACTAGCATGATGGAGCCTGACATTATAGAGCATAGTTGGTGTGGTAGAGCACCTCATGGTGTGGTAGAGCATCACTTGGCATGGTGGAGCCATGGTGGCGTGGTAGAGCACCTCTTGGCGTGGTGAAGCCATGGTGGTATGGTAGTGCACCTCTTGGCATGGTAGAGCCTTGGTGGTATGGTGGGACTTTTGTACCACTAGAATTTAAGCAAGGTATTTTTGGATACCTTAATTACAGTTTTAGTTTGAATGATCCAACCAAGTTTATTTGGATAGTCCATAAAAAATACCAATTAAGTGTTCCCAATTAAACAACATATTGGATAGTTGATTACTTGTCTTGGTCTACTCTGGTGTGATTTGAATTGCTCCTTGTATAAACCAATGGTATGTGATTTTAAACTATCCAACAGTCATTAAATAGCCTCTTCAAAATCTTGACCATTGGAGAAGATGAGTTTTGTTGTATGCAGAAATGGGAGCAATAATGAATATAGAAGACCATTGTAATTTCTATCATTGGAGTGCATGTCTCCTAATTTGTCTCAAGCTACTGCAATTCTTTTTAGAGAGGAAGATAAGCTGTGTCAAAAGGTATTCCTCGTTTGACTTATCATAACTAGAAATCCTGCAATATTGCTTATTGCTGGAAATGGTGACTGAAAATAATCTGCACAATAAAAGCATTAGTGCAGATGCCATTTAGATGCAAGTCACAATGTCATGGCCTTCTTTGTCTTTGTATTTGTTTGTCATAAGTCTCGAACAAATTCTTCCTTGAATTTTGTCTGTCAGTTAAACCTCCGTGAATGTGATTTGTCTGTAGTAAGAAATAGATGAATTATGATGTCATAAATGAAGTCAAATTGGTCTTTAGACAAACTTAACTTTGTCTTTTTGTTTGCCTAGTTAGATGAAGTGAGGTATTATTCTTTTATTCCATATTCATCTATAGTAAGTGACAAACAAGTTCTAATTGCGCAGATGAAGTCAAACTAGTTTGCCTCGGACGAATTAGCTCTCTACATCATCTTTTGATTTGTTTATAGTAAGTTACGGATGAATGTACTCGTACAGTGAAGTTTACTTTATCCGAGCGGCTACTTTGTCTGTGTGGCTTCGTCTGTTCTTACTGTGCCACTTCTTGATTTGTTCGAGCTACATTATCTATATAGCCTTCATGTTATATGCATTTGTCTGAGCCACTAATGAAGTTAGTCTTTGCAACTTCATGCTTACTCTATTCTTGATTTTTTTGTCTTTGCTTAGATGAAGTTGCTTCTGATTCGTCTTTTATTCTTGCCTTCTTTTCCTTAGATGAATTCTTTCTTCTGGCTTTGTTAGTCAAACAAAGTCTCTTCTTTGTACATGATTGTTAGGGCCTTTGGTCAGATGAAGTTCTCGCTTCTCAGCTTCTTCATTCTCATTTGTCTGTGCTTCTAATGAGATTGCTTCTTCTTGTTTTGTCTCGGACGAACTTCTGCTTAGTCATTTAGAGTTGTCCAAGGTAATCCTCTAAGATGAAGTTTCTGCTCTTGACCTTAACTTCCTCTTAGGTTTGTCTTTGTCCTTGAGAATGTCTTTTTGGATTTTACAGAAAGAAAAACTTCTTGTAGCTCGTCATTCGACATCTTCTTCTTCTTCTTTTTCTTTCTTCGGATAATGTGATCTTCAATTTAATTCTTTCAAAACATAGAAGCTAGTTGAGGCAGTCAATTGAGGTTTTGCACTTGTTATATTGTTAGTATTCAAATACATCATTTAATCAGAATGTATTTATCCTTATGTAGTTTCTATACGTTGTGGGGGCAAGGATAACATACATCTTTATTTAAGCACCTAATGTGAAATCTCAATAAAGCGTAATGCAAACATATGATTCAACATATTAAAGATTAAATGTATGCTTGCATAATTTAAACTTTCATAAACGTGCATATGTTTCAAATATAATTGTTAATAATTTAAGCATACATATCATTTTATCTCAATACAAGTTTTGTTATCATCGAAATCATATATAATAATCCTAACGAATTTGCATATAAGTTGACTTCAAATGTTTGACAACATTTTTCCCAGAGATTGAGTTAGATTACAAAAAATGGAAAAAGAGAGAAGAAACAAGAATCAACATGTAATTATTGTAAAGGGGTATTAGCTTATTTTAGCAAGAATAGCACTAGTTTAATGAGAAAGCATTTAGAAAGATGTACTACTTGTTGTCATAGTGGATAAGTAAAGAGGCAAAAATTATTGACTATGTTGTCACTTTTACATAGTGAAGCTACTCAAGCTAGTGCCTTATTCGTATGGCAATTTGATCAAGTTATAAATGGAAGGATATTTATTGAAATGATTGTTATTGATAAGCGACCATTTAAACTTATCAAAAATGAGGGTTTTCGAAGATGTATTAGCTCGTTACATCACTTGTTAAGTTTGTTTCAAGAACTAAAGTTGCTAAAGATTGTATTGCAGTTTATGAAAGAGAAAAAAGGAATTATTTTAAAGATAAAATTCAAAAAGTGTTTTTGATAATAGATTTGTGTACTTTCATTACAAATGAAGGTTATTTATGTCTTATGATACATTTTATTGATGATAATTGAAATTTACAGAATAAAATTATCAAATTTTGTCATCTTCCATCATTGCATAATGGTGAAAGCATTGCCCAAGCAATCGAAGATTGCTTGTTGAAGTGGGAATTCAATAGATTTGTTCAATTTCTATGGATAATGCATCTAGTAATGATGTTGCAACAAGGTTTCTCAGAAAAGGTTAATCAAAATAAATTTATTGATTGGGGATGGTGAAAATGTTCATGTGAGGTGTGCAGCCCACATTATCAATTTAATTGTGTGGGATGGGATAAATGAGATTCAATATTCAATAAGCCCAGATTGAAATAGTATGAAACACATGAGAGGTTCTCTAGCAAGGATAAGTAAATTTAAAGAGTGTTGAGAAAAAGAAAAAGGTGAAGGAAAAATATGGTTTGTGTATAGATGTGCCAACTAGATGGAATTCTACTTATTTTATGTTAGACAATGCTATAAAATTTCAAAAAACATTTGAATGCTTAGCAAATGTGGATCCTAATTTTGCTTATGAAGGACCTCCAACTAAAGATGATTGGGATATTGCTAAATTTTTATGTACTATTAGGGCACTTCTTATATTCTTCTAATATTTACTTGGTTCAGCTTATTGAAATTAAGATAATTCTAGTTAACTCTTCAGCGTAAGAAAATCAACTTTGGGACATGACAAAAAGAATGAAGGAAACATTTGACAAGTATTGGGGCAGTGTTGAGAAAATTAATTTAATATTCTTATCACAAATTTCTTTGATCCATGTTAAAAACTTAAGTTTCTTAAGTTTTTTTATTCAACAATTTTTTTACCCAAAGAAGGTTATGGAAACAATTGAAAATGTGAAACATGAATTTATGAAGATTTTCAAGATTTATGAGGCCCATTATTCTTCAACACTGATCAAAAGTTTGCAAAGAGAGAGTAGTCAAGTGAAAGTGAAGAAGACATAACTTATCAATTTCATAAATTGTGTGATGTTGAGGAAGAAGAAGAAGATTAAACAGAAATTAAGATCAACTTAAAATGACATAATTTTTTTTAAATCATGCATAATTAAAAACATCTAAATCTAGCATGTATGAGGAAATTTTTTGAAGAGTGCTTATTTGCTCGTAAGTGATTCTAATTTTGTAACTCACTTTAATACATGATAAAAACACTCTTTGGATAATTAATGAAAGAAATATTAATAAGTACAATAGTCGGTGTTTGGGCTCTCACCCAAATTGTGCTTTAGAAATTTGATACAAAGACTTTGTAAGATAGAGAAAATGTCAGAGGGTGTTGGGGGTAGTTTTGACGTAAGTACTTTGACGCTCAAGTTAGTAATAGAACCTTAAGAGAGATATTTGTAATTGAGAGAGCTTATATCCATGAGGTGTGCATACTTGGGTTTTTATAATTGAGCTTGGCTCGGTGTGCAAGAGAGATGGTGTTGTACACCAGGACAATGATGTTTCCTTATTAAAAAGTATTCTTGAGGATTATGCATCCTTCAGTCCTATTAGGAGTTCTTCTCGCAGCTGTCCTAGTTCTAGGCATAATTGTGCAAAGCCATATCAAGGTTGGAATAAGTGTCCTAGAGGAGTTGGAGTCTAATGTGGCTAATTTGTTAGATGTAGTGCTTATCTCATATTATGGTTCCTTAATACTTGTCCCCCCTCAAGGAGGCATGGTGTAACTTTCCTTCCAATTTTTCTTGGTCTTCTATGTCTTCTTTGATTAGATGTAATTAACTGTCGTTTTTAATGCATTTGTTCCAATGCTTTTTGTTTGGATGATGCTTTCGAACACTTCTATTTAAATGATGTGATGCTTCCAATTAACTAACACTTCCATTTAATTATCACTTTATATCACTTAAGATGCCTAGATGCTTTCTTGCTGTACGCAACCTCCCTAATGATTGGTGCTTTTGCTGTATTCATGTGATAGAGATCTTAGATGTAGCTCAAATATGGAAAGTAATTGGCCAGTTGAAAACTCCCAGCAGTTAGAAACCTTCTCTTACCATATCATTGCTATATTGTGCTAAGTTGTAACGCTTTCCGGATACACTCCCCATGATGTTGTTGAGTGCAAAAGCTCCCAGTAGTCTGAAAACTTCTCTTACCATCTCATTGCTATCTTACGCTACATTGTAATGCTTTCCAAACACACTCCCCATGATGTTGTTGAGCATAACATCTTGAAGATGCTTCCTTAGGCCCACATATCATGCATCCTAATGGATTCAATTTAATGCAAGGAGTACCATAAACATTGGATAACACTAGAAGGCATAGCCTTGGAGCATGTATCCACGTGACATCCAAAATGGCACCTACAAGTAGTGGGCGTTCGATGAAGTGGGGTGATGTGAGGATCTAATGCAACAACATTGGGAGAAGAGCCAAGGCTGAAAGCCATGAGCTGAGTAGCAACTTAGAATTCATCAGTGAAAGAGCGTAACAGGCAAAGCCACGGCTCAAAGAAATAAACTACTGAAGATGGGTAGGCCTCGGGGTCTAGCAATGGGAATCAAGCCAATTTAGTTAAGTCTGCTTCTTCATGCAATGCCTCTAGTGGCAATAGCCAGCATAAATAGTCCCATGGAGAGAAATGTCATTAAAAGAGAGAGAGAGAGAGAGAGAGAGAGAATAAAGCCATCATGGAGGCTTTGGGTGCCTATGAATGTTAAGAGTGTAAAACTAGCTTGTATCCTTTGGGCTGAAATCTTTGTATCCCTTAGTCTTTTTTTATTTATGATCTTTTCCATGATACTTTTGTATCCCTTAGTCTTTTTTGTTTGTGTACAAGTTGCCAAAATCCCTTTCTTTTATAAGTTCGAGTTTCAGAGGTCCCTTCCTTTGCCTTCCTCTAGGTAGGGCCTCATGGGGTTGCTTCCATGTTAGGCCTCATTGGGTTGTTTCCTAGTTGGTCCTTGTGGAGACTCTTCCATATTGATTCTTGTGGGGTTGCTTCTGTGTTGGGGCCTTGTGGGGCTACTTTTAGGTTTGTGCCTTATAATTCATTCTTATTGCAGGTTCGAGTATCGGTCTTTAGGGCCCCCGAATCCCTTCCTATTATAGATTCAAGTTTTAGTCTTTTGGAGCATGAGCATGAGATTTAACTATTACAGGGAATGCCCACCTTGACGTTACTTTGAGGGAGGAGTAGAGATAATTATAATAAAAGAGATTTCATTAATGAAAAGAAATATTTCTCAAGAATTCTCAAATGCAGTATGAATATTCAAGCCATATAGAAATTTCAATCATAAATTGATCTTTTTAGCTTAAGGTCTCCTTTCAATGAAGTCAGTTTCACTTGATGTTATTCCACTGGGATTAGATTAATGGTTCTGTTGTTAGACGATTGACTTCCATTATGGCATTTCTCTCGTGCTCCGTTAGAAGCTCTTTTCTTTTGCGGGTTACGTCTTCTCTCTTATTGTTTCCACAGTCCCTTCTTCACCTATTTTCCACCACATAGCATTATAGTCTTCCTTTTTTGATTAAATTTTTTATTTTCTTTTTAAGTTTTCTATAGTCTTTAGTGTTGTGATCCCTGTCTTTGTGGTAGAGATAATATTTTTACAATTCTTATCTTTTAAGATCCGATCTTAATGAGTGAGGTTTAGGAAGGTAGCCTTTATTTTTTATTTTTTAGTAGATGTAAGTGTAAGGCCTAATCAGGGAGTATAGTTTTCATACCTGTCTCTCTCTATCCAACGTGGGAGCCCTTTCTCTTTTAGATGATTCTCCTTTCCAATGTGTGGATCTACTATGGTTGTCTTCTTAAATGAATTTTTTTGTATTAGTGTATATGTTTAGAGAGCTTTTAGGCATTTTCAGACACAGATGATGTTTTTTTTTTTTTTTTTTACTTTTGATCTCCTTTTTGTAGCTTGATCATCACTACAGTTTGGTCTAATGTAGATTAAGCTAATTAAATCTACCACCTATAATTGGCTCGAGTGTGGGTGTTGTTACTGGTCTTGCTCCTTGTGAGAGTGTAGGAAGGTCAAATGTTACTTGATAGCTGATTTCGGCATTATCCCTATTTTCAAAATCATTCTAGGGATTTGTTAAGGCTCCAACTCTAACCTCAAGGGTGCTGTGTAAGCATTGTCTAATCAATGCTGGAGTGAAAGGTTGTGGAAGAGGATTAACTCTTGGATAGTTGGAGGCAAGCATCCTTTGAAAAAGCTCCCTCCATTATTGCATCATGTTGCATCATGAGGTTGTTCATTTGCAACAATTGTTCCAAAAGTATGTCTATTTTGAGAGTTGATGTAGTGTTTTGCAAGTTGCCTTGGTCAACCGTGAGAGATAGATTGTCTTCCATTTAGGAATTGGTTGGAAAAAGATTCATGTTGTTAGGATGTTCATCCAACATGACTTAGTTGATGAATCTTCTCACAAATGATACTAATGTTTAGGTTCTCATGAAAATTATTTTTAAAAAATCTGACATGAAGATCTTGTAAGACAGAAAATGTTAGAATGCGCGGGATAATCTCGACATGAATATGTTGATGCTCAAGTCAGTATTAGGACCTTAGGAGGGGTATATGTAATGGAGAGACCTTATGTCAATCAGGTATGCATATTTGAATTTTTATAGCTGAAATTTGAGTTGGTGTCGAAGAGATATGTTGTTGCACATCGGGATAGTGAGATTTCCTCGTTAAAGATTTATAAAGATTTATTCTCGATGACTTTGCATTCTTCAATTCTATTAAGAGCACTTATAGCAATCTCGGTTTCAAGCAAAACAACCGCGTGGCACCATGCGGAGTGGGATCGAAGTTGGAATAAGTCTCCATTATAACGATCTTTCGAGCATCATTTAATATTAGCAGAAAAATCGCAGTAAAAGGGTTATTTCGAATTGCAAAATTTCTACAAAATTTCTTCTTTTGGCTTGGTTATAGTTAGGTAATTTCTTCAAGTAACGGATTGATGACAACCCATACGCGCTTTC